>JASDQU010502000.1:67606-79200 GCA_032191745.1 Picea mariana
AACCACTTAGTATACCATCAATGCATTAAACCATTTAGTGTTGGATTAGAGCATGTCAAAGAAATAGAACTTGAGATAGCCTTAAGACATGCAAAATAGATTAAGCAAGTAGATTGTGCCCCAAGGGCTTAAGCTAAGGACTAATGTGTGAATGAGATCTAGATCTAGAATATTTCAACCATTAAAGCATTAGGAAATCATTAACACATTATTTATCCTAGCCTTACAGTTTTGGGAATGTCTCTCCCAAGGTGTAGGCAATTATTAAGATGAGAAAAGCTTGAAAGGGAAAGAGAAACAAAAACAAACCACTCAATGGCACAAGGTGCAGGCAAGCCTACCTTGATTGTGCCAAAGGGTTTAAGAAGTAAGCAAGATACAACAACTATTAACAAATTACTTGCTAAACCCCATGTCCTAGCTTAGGAAAACGATTTTGAAATGGAAAACTTGAAACTAGATCTAACCCTAAGCTCACACGTGGGAGGTAGGCCGTACCAATTCTCCTCCCAATCTATGAACTACTAAAATCAGCAAGAAGTGAAGGAAACTATGCACAAGAATGTAATGTTCCTGACTTGGCTAGTCTAGGAAACGTTGCTAATGTGTGTGTAGGATCAAAGGCTTACAGCATATAAATGATCATACAAATAATAAATGCGACAAAGGACTGCAAAATTTGTATTATGATATCTCTGTGGATTACAAAATGGCCGAATAAGGCTGAATAAACTGACAATACTCGACTAGATCAACAGACAAAGGATCTTAGCCGGAATACAAATAAGCAACTAAAAGATAATACCCGGAATATGGGAGCACTGCGGAATCAATGGATGCGCTGGGACTATGGCAGCGCTGACGGTAACTGCTGGAAGTCTGGAAAGTTCGCCTTGGGAGCTATACTTCTCGGAATGGCCTGGAAACTGTCCCAAATGATGCGCCCTTCTCTAATCCTCAGTATTGGTATCTGTCGGACCCCTCTACTGATGAATCTGGACCCCGGATGGATACCCCTGGGGGAATGCGCCCCTCTTCTTTTGGCAAAATGCGTCCTAGTGATTCCACCGTCAGAATCGGACAAGATATGTCTCAAAACGACCGCCTTGGTCTACTGGGAAATGGGTCGAAAGGGTTTCCCTGAATCTAGTCTGATGCTCGTTCTGGAACCCCAAATGTGCTCGCCAAAAGTGTCGCACGTCCAAGTCTGGAAAATGCGTCCTAGTTGATTCCTCCGTCGGAATCTGATGAGGAACCAGGCAAAAGATGCGCCTTTCCCTCCTCTCAAATGGGTCGGAGGGAAATCTCAGAATTCTCCCTAGATGGGATAAGTCGACTAAAAACCCTCTCAAAAGCTGCGCCCTCACTCTGGATGAATGCGCCCTTGCTGCTAAACACTGTGTAGCCACTGCTGAAGAATGATGGAAGACCTGAATGATCTTCCTGATGACTAGGGTGTGTCTCTCAACACCAAAATCAACCAATTGGTGTCTTCCTCCTGGAATCCACTGAACTATCTCTCCTGAGATGCGCCTCTTCTCCTCAATGACAAGTCATAATCTGCATAATAATGAATTAGGTCGTTGACCCTTTATAGCTTTCCAAAACCCTAAATCATTGTTGAAACCCCAATTCACTGTTGACTTCCAAAACCCTAAATCACTGCTGAAACCCTAATTCACTGTTGACTTCTATTTTTAGCTCATAATGACTTAAAAGTGCTTTTAACCCTTTTTAGCTCAATGTCACTTTCTGAATATAACACCGGTAACTGAAGTGACCTCTAGTGACCCTGTTTACCCCTTTCTGGCCCTGGCTATAGTCTAACGGGGCGGTTTAGACCATTAAGCCTCCTCTCTGGAGCTCCTATTTGGAAAGGGACATTACAAGCTAGAAAAGAGAGAAGGAAGGTTGAGATTTGTTACCCACTTGAAGAGAAGGGTCTTGGAGTGTTGTGTGGCTGATTTTGGACAACATAACCCCCTCAACCTGATAAGAACCTGCAAAAACCAGCAAGCTATACTTGCTGGAAAAGCTACACACAACAATATAGATGAAGAAAAATTTATGTTTTAGGGCAGAAATTTTTCACATAAAATTTTTATGGAAAAAGTGTATTTTAGATGACCATTCTATGATGTTAGGCTAGTTGAAGTATTATATGAAATGGACAGCAAGAAAAGAATGAGAAAAGAAGAAGAAAAGAAGGAGTTTGAGTGAGCTTTGGGGGAGGACTCTTCCTTGAGGCAATCCCAACAAAACCCTAGAAGTAAACCTACAAAACTTCAACACATGTGATGCATACAAGTAGATAATATGGTTGAATATGCTAACAAAATGAAATACTTGAACCTTATTAGCAAACCCACATATATAGATCAACAAGAATACTCGTTGTATAATCTACCCAAGTAAAACACTTTACCCAAGAATCTACTCTATGCAACCATAATGCCAAATTCACAATATTACCTCATGTGTAAGCAAGAAACAAGAATACTTGTTGCTCTTTCAATATCCTCCAAAGTTTCTCTTTATTACTCAACAATAGATCTTAGAGAAATACTTGCTCCAAAACCCTCAAGAGCAAAAGAATGGATGCAAGATGGAAAAGAAAGAGAGAGATGAGATAGAAATCAAGTAGCATAACAAAAGCTCAAGATATGGTGTCAAATGAGTGGGGAGGGGTTCTATTTATACTTGGGAAGGAAAAGCTACCCCTCTTGGATGAGTTACAAGTGTCATACATCAAAGAAAAGTCACTTTTAGGGTTCTGGTAAGTTAGGGTTTTGGCATGGATGGATGAAGTGGAAATGAGTTGGAGTGAGTTGGCAAGGCTTTGATAAGTGAAATGATGAGTTGTAGGGTCTAGGGAGGCACACCAAGGGATATAATAAGTCTCCCATTAATTTTTTTTATTATTTTTTTACTTTTTGGAGACTTTCTAAAAGGGAGGCACACCACTCTAGGAAAAGTGACGTTTTTGCTTAATGGCTAGGTGAGGGGGTGATGTGAGGGTTGGAAAAGGTTAGGAAAGGTTAGGAAAAATCTCTCACATTTTCCATCATTACTTTCATCCATTTGCTTAAAATTACAAAAATGACATTTTTCCTATGTCATGACTTAGCAATTAAAATTGTTGTTTTTGACTGACTGAGACTCTTGGTGGACAAACACCTAGCAAAAGTTGTCTAACTGAGCTGAAACTTGGTCCAAGGGTGTAGGGGGTCTCATTCCATTTCTATTGAGTACAAATACCCCTATCACAGCTCCAAGGACCTAGTTTTTACAATATTTGCTCAAAAATAATTAATTAATTAAATAATTAAACCTCCAAACTTAGGGAAATTTAATTAAAAAAAATTAATCTAGACTCAACGGAATTCCGCGAAACTTTCTAAGATGTCATACATGGTCATTACATCATCCCTAAACAATAGTTACCAGAGGATAAGCCCATTAGAATGCCCTTCACCACTTTGAAGGAATTATTGCAAGTGTGAAGGAAAAACTCAAGGGAAATCAATAAGGCTGAAAAGCCCAATTGATAACCTGAGGATAAAAAACCCTCGGTGAAAGGAACTCTCCTAATGAACCCATCCCAAGGTTACTGAGCTAACTATGACCAATGCAGACCTATTACATTATTGACCCACGCAGGGGTGCAGAATTTCTGTTTACAAAAAGAAGTGTTGGGGACAAAAGTGCCCTGTAGAACCAAATAATCTTCAACAAATGAGCATCTGATGATGCATCTCTTCATGGCACATGGAGTTGACCGCCTATTTGGATAGGCGGTCAACACAGTTCATCCATCAACTCATCAATGCATGGGATAGGATACCGATTCTTGATGGTTTTCTTGTTCAAGGCTCAATAATCAATGCACATCCTCATGGTGCCATCCTTCTTCAGAACTAAGACAACTGAAGAAGCGAATGGGTTGTTGCTCGGTCTGATGTGTCCCATCGCTAGCAATTCCTCGATTGCCTTCTCTATCTCATCCTTGAACCTCCTAGGATGACGATAGGGGGGCGTGATCATCAGTTTGGCCCCCTCTTCCAACTCAATGGTGTGCTCAAACCCCCTGTCAGGTGGTCTCCCTAGTGGAATCGACTCAAAAACCTGTTGATGTTGTCCCAACAAATTCTTGATCTCTGTATGATACTGTTGTCGACCCTCTCAATCCTTCCGCGTAGTGATCAAACACTCGGCAGCATATGCTACCTCCCCATGTCTGAATATCCTCTCCATCCTCTTGGTTGAAACTCTCTTGGATGCTCCTGTCGACATAAATCTTAGAACAATCTTCTTCCCTTCATGGTCTCTGAATCCCATCTCCAAGGTTTGGTAATTGGTGGTGATTTTTCCCAAGGTAATCATCCACTGGACTCCCAACACCACATCTGTGTTAGATAGGTCAACCACATAAAATGTGTCTCTCACTATATAGTTGCCCAACTTTATCTCCAAGTCTAGAACTCTGTCTAGACACTCCACTGTGTGGCCATCTGCTACTGCAACATCAAACCCCTCAAACTCCTCTATCTGAAGTGCCCGTCTCGATACTAGTGAAGCATCGATGAATTTGTGGGTGGCCCCACAATCTATCAGGGCGATTACACGTTGCCCCTGAATAGTCCCTCTGAATCGGAGGGTATCATACCTGGGAACACCAGAAAGGGTCGCTATGACTCCTCCCTTTGCTGGTTTCCTCCTGTTAGCCTGCTTAGGCAGCTGTGGGACTACTGGAGGATGGGCTCCTGCCGGTGTCGGTGGTCTACGGGGAGGCTACTCCTATGCCTGCGTTGATTCCTCCTCTGAGCTAGTGGATCCATTATCCTGCTCCTCCTCCTCACTGTCCACACTGTCTGTTGCCACCTCAATATAGTGAATCTCTCCCTTGCCCATGCACCTGTGGCTTGGGACCCAAGGGTCTCTGCAATTGAAGCAAAGCTTCTTCCTCATAAGCTCTCGCCTGGTCTCATCATCCAACTTCTCCTTGCCCTTCCATTATCTCTGGAATGGCTTCCTGTCTCGATCCTTCTAGGGTATGAAGGGTTTGGAAAAGGTTTTAGTCTTTGGCACTGAGTCTACCAAATCTCGAGTGCAAAGGATGGCATCCTGCAAGGTGGGAGGCATGTATGCCTTCACCCATCCTCTCAAAGGCTTTGTGGGTCTCTCTGTGAATAGCATGATCAGCATGGGCTCTGATATATCTGTCACTGCCATGGCTACCCGCTGAAACTCCGTGATGAACGCCTCTACTGTGCCAGTTTGTCTCAACTGGGCTAGATCCCTGAAGTGGATCTTGGGATCCCTCCTATCAAACCTGTCCATGAGCCTCTGTGTGAACTCCCTATAGGAGGTGATGCGATTATGACCCAATGTCACCAATCCATGATACCACCACTCGTGTGCCTCACCCTCCAAGTGTAAGGTCGCGAAACTAATGGCCTCCGTCTCGATCATCTGATTGACCTTGTAGTATGTGTCTAGTTTTTGTACCCAAGCTCTGGCGGTGCATTTGGACGATCCGTCGAAAGAAGGTATGGTGAGTTTACCAACTTTTCGGATGAAATCCATGTTATGCCCCTGTTGTTGTTGCGGTCCTCCTCTTTGTGGCTCTCTGGGACGGTTCCTGAGTCTGAGTCCACATTACTCGACTAGGGTCATGTCCTGATGGAAGTCACGACCCAATGCTGCGTACTCCCTCCAATACTCTGCATGAGTGGGCAGCCTCTGTGCTATCGGCGGTTGTGCTGCTACCGGGGGTGCCCTCTGGAAACTGGGAAACAAGGGTCTGGGAATCCTACTTGCAGAGGTGTATGTGCGAGTGGGTGACTGGGGTCTACTGCCTGCTCCTGAGTTCCCCTGTGCTACATGCGGGGCTTGTGTGTCTGAGGTGCCCACTCTAGCCAATCTATCAACCACCTGTGCCAAGGACTGAGACATGGTCCGCTAACTAGCTAACATATCGTTGATAACCTGCATGAAAGTTGACTCTGGTTCCATGGGGGCCTTGCCACTGCCCTCTGGTCTCTCATATCTGTCTCCTAGCATCCTCTCTGCCTCGCGCTTGGCCTCACGCTCTACCCTTCTCTCTGCTTCTCTGTGTGCCTCTTAATCTACCTCTGAGCTAGGAGGAAAAGGAGGAAAGTCAAGCCTAGACCTTCTTTCCCTACGCCTGTTGTAAGTGACATATTCGTCACCTACGTGTTCACGGCCCTCTGGGTCTTCTGCTACACTCATCGTCTTTAGTCACAGGCTAGCAGGACTAAAGCTCTGATACCATTGTAATGTTCCTGACTTGGCTAGTCTAGGAAACACTGCTAATGTGTGTGTAGGATTAATCGTTTACAGCATACAAATGATCATACAAATAACAAATGCGNGACTAAAGCTCTGATACCACTGTAATGTTCCTGACTTGGCTAGTCTAGGAAACACTGCTAATGTGTGTGTAGGATTAATCGTTTACAGCATACAAATGATCATACAAATAACAAATGCGACAAAGGACTACAAAGTTCATATTATGATATCTCTGCAGAGTACAAAGGCCGAATGTGACTAAATAAAATGAATCACTCACCTAGATCAAAAGACAAAAGGATCTTAGCCGGAATACAATAAGAAAACTAAATGATAATACCCAATAATAGATGAGCACTGCGGGATCAATGGATGAGCTGGAACTATGGCAGCTCATACGGTAACTGCTGAAGTCTGGAAAGTTCACCCTGGCGGCTATACCTCTCGGAATGGCCTAGAAATTGTCCGAAATGGTGCGCCCTACTCTAGCTCACAGGCCTGGTAACTGATCGGCCCCTCTGCTGGTGGGTCTAGACCTCGGATGGACCCCCCTTGGGGGAATGCGCCCCTCTCTCTCTGGCAAAATGCATCCTAGTGATTCCACTGTCGGAATCGACCGAGATGTATCTCAAAATGATCGCCTTGTTCTACTGGGAAATGGGTCGGAAGGGTTTCCCTGAATCTGATCTGATGCTCGCTCGGGAACCCCTAATGTGTCCGCCAAAAGTGTCGCACTTCCAAGTCTAGAAAATGCACCCTAGATGATTCCTCCATCGGAATCTGATGAGGAGCCAGGCAAAAGAAGTGCCTTGCCTTCCTCTCAATTGGGTCGGATGGGAATCTCTGAACTCTCCCTGGATGGGACAAATCGGTTCCCTGAACCTCCTCAGGAGTTGCGCCCTCACCCTGGATAAGTGTGCCCTTGCTGCGGGACCCTGTGTAACCATTGTTGAAGAATGATGGAAGACCTGTGTGATCTTCCCGGTGACTAGGGTGTGTCTCTCAACACCGAAATCGACCAACTGGTGTCTTCCTCCTGGAATCCACTGAACTATCTCTCCTGAGATGCGCCTCTCTCCTCAATGACAAGTCATAATCTGCATAATGATGAATTAGGTCGCTAACTCTTCTCTTATAGCTTTCCAAAACCCTAATTCACTGTTGAAACCCTAATTCACTGCTGAAAACCTAATTCACTATTGACTTCTAATTTTAGCTCATCTGTCCTATTTTTAGCTCATAATGACTTAAAAGCGCTTTTAACCATTTTTAGCTCAATGTCACTTTCCGAACATAACACCTTTGACTGGAGTGACCTCTAGTAACCCTGTTTACCCCTTTTTTGGCCCTGGCTATAGTCTAACGGGGTGGTTTAGACCATTAAGCCTCCTCTCTGGGGCTCCTAATTGGAAAGGGACATTATAGCTTAAACCATTAAAAAAGAGTGACTTGAGGAGGCTAGAAGGGGTTGAAGCTGAGGATGGTTTCACGGCACTAAGTGTCCTTGTTGAGAGCCCAAACACTTTGGATTTGACCTATCGAGCTAGGGGGAAACCTTGTTGTTCCCCATGTTGAGCACCCAACACTTCCTCTTGGTTGAAGCAGTTACAGTGAATGTAGCAGTCATTCTCAGCTTCTGAAATAACAGCTAATCTCAGAATGCAACAGTTATAGTGAATGCAGAAGTTATAGTGAATGCAGTAGTTAGGAGCTATTCTCAGAATGCAGCAGTTACAGTGAATGGAGCAGTCATTCTCAGCTTTAGAAATAGCAGTTGCAAGTGCAGAGTCCCGGTCCCAGAGGAACAGTTACAAAGAGAGTAGAGGACATACTCTCAGGCAGTGAGACAAATAGTGCTTTGCAGAAAGCACATAGAACTAGCACATGATTGTGCAGATTAAGTTGCAGTTGATCAAGTGTACCAGGTTGGTACAATGTGATTTGAAAATTTGGTTTCGAAGTACAGGACAAGAAGACTCATGTTTGCAAGTTGAAGCAAGCTCGAAGAGCTTGGTATGGGAGGATTGATTGTTTTCTGATGAGCTTGGGCTTTACCAAGAGTAAAGTTGATCCCAACCTTTACTTCAAGATTAAGAATGATGGACCAGTTATATTGTTGCTATATGTGAATGACTTATTCTTGACAGATGAAGAAAATCTCATCACAAATTGTAAGAAGAAGCTTGCCGCTGAATTTGAAATGAAGGACCTAGGCCCGATGTACTATTTCTTAGGTCTTGAAGTATGACAGAGCCCAGAAGAGATTTTCCTTAATCAAGGAAAGTATGTTGTGGAAATTCTGAAGAGATTCGACATGATGAAGTGTAGAGCCATGTCCACTCCTATGGAGATGATTCTGAAGTTATTGGTTGATACTTCGTCAAAAATAGTTAATGTTACTCTATACAGACAGATGATTGGTTTGTTGATGTATCTGACGAACACCAGACCAGATATATGCTTTGTTGCGAATACCTTGAGTCGGTATCTAGTGGAGCTCGGACGTGTTCACCTTGTAGTTGCAAAGCATGTGATGAGATAGCTTAAGGGTACGTTGGACTATGGCCTCTGTTATACTGGAGATTGTGACTTCAGATTGTATGGTTATACTCATTCAGATTGGGCTAGAAGTGCTTCAGACAGAAAAAGAACTTTATGATGTTATTTCAGTTTGGGGTCAGCCATGACCTCGTGGAAAAGGAGGAAGCAGTCCAGTATTGATCTTAGCACGGCAAAAGTGGAGTACATTGCAGCATGTTCCGCAAGTTGTGAATCCATATGACTTCGGAAGTTGTTGACAGGTCTATTTGATCTAGAGATGGATGCTACCGTGATCTTTTGTGATAACCAGAGTTGCATAAAGATGATAGAAAACCTAGTGTTCCACGATAAGACGAAGCACATTGAGATCCGGTATCACTACATTCGTGACATGGTACAGAAGGGAGTTGTAAAGCTCCAATATGTTGGCACAGATGAGCAGGTTGCAGATGTGTTGACTAGGCCTCTGTCTCATGTGAAGTTTGAGAACTTCTGAGACAAGCTTGGTGTAGTCAGAAAGGACCTCCCTCAAAAGGGGGAGTGAAGCTAATGATACTATGGTATCCTGATCAATAGCAGGTAGCTCAATTAGGATTTTATATCCTAGGGGACTGATCATCCATGGACAGATCCCGAAGGACCGATAAGGACGGACTGTCAGAGTACTTGTCCATGTATATGCTAGCAGTGGTCAGTAGTGGTAGCTCAAATAGGATTTTATATCCTAGGGAATCTTATGATTCCTAGGCAGATCTCGAAGGTTCGGTAAGGACAGTGTCTCAGAGTACCACGAGGTAGCTCAATTAGGATTTTATATCCTAGGGAATCGTATGATTCATGGGCAGATCCCGAAGGTCCAGTAAGGACGGTCTATCAGAGTACCACAGATGTTGTTGTTGATGCACCTACCTCATTTTGTTGCTATTGATGTTGATGTTCCAGCTTCGTGTCGTTGATGTTGATGTTCTAGCTTCGTACTGTTGATGTTGTTGTTCCAGCTTCGTGCTATTGATGTTGATATTCCAGCTTCGTGCTGTTGATGTTGTTGTTCCAACTTTGTGTTGTTGATGTTGATGTTCCAGCTTCATGTTGTTGATGATGATGATGTTACTCTAGCTCCGCGCTACAGATGATGATGACGTTCAGTTTCTACTGATATTGATGATGAGAAAAATAAAAATAAAAATAAACTTCTGATGATCTATAGATATGACAGACAGTGTTCCAGATGTTGATGACAATGTCTCCTCCTCTTGATGATGAATTGAGTCCAGTCAGTTGTTATTAATGTTGTCAGTAGAATACCCTTCATGTTAAGGGGGAGTGTTGAAATATTGTAACTGTGAATATTATTCTACCTGAGAGAGTTGAATAATATAATTATATTATATTTAATTAGGCCCTATTGTGCCTTAGTAAAAGTCGACCCTATTGTGCCTTGACAGTTAATTGTAAATTAAGAGGGCAAGACTACTATTTATAAGAAAGGCCAGTGTCTCATTTGGACACGCACACCACTCTAGCTCTACAGCTATGAAGAAGTGCGCAACTCTTGGAGGAACTGCTACTACAATTAAGTGTGACATTAAGGAGGGTTCTTGGTCTGTCTCTTGGTACTTCTTGGTTAATGTTGAAATAATGTAACTGCAAAGTGTATTCTTATTATTATTTGATATATTATTCATTGGATCAATCCCCAATGTGGATTGATCATGTCGGCTATTGTATAAGGACCAAATCCCCTTTTGTGGATTGGTCATAATGTAATTGTAAAAGGCAAAAGAAGAAGTCAGCCCCAGAATATATCGAGCCCTCGAAATATAATAAAGGTGGTTATAACCACCCAGTTTGAGAAGTCAGCCCTGCCAATGAAGAGACACTTCACACGTGCTGGATTTGTATAAATAAGGAGGCTAGCGCCTCACTTAAACACACAACTCACTTGCTCATTGAGAGAAAAGTTTCGGAACTGCAGTTGGAGAAGGAGAGAGAGTGGCGCATATCTTGTATCTCTTGTGGAGAGGCTCTTTTGTATTAGCTTAAGTTATCTCTTGGCATTGTATTGGCTATCTATAATAAGGAAGTTTTGCTAGGTTTTCTTCCCCTAGAGGGTTTCCCAGGATAAATGTTGTGTCTCTTGTGATTGTGTATTTCTCAGTGATCTTGTCTTATGTTGTTGTTATCTATTGAAATGCAAAGAACTATAATAATGTCTTAAACATTAACATGGTATCAAAGCCAAGCTAAAGGAAGCATCTTTCACAAGAGTGAAAAACGTCACTGTTGTCGTACATGCAAATTAGGGCTTTATGATGGTGAAGCTTTTCATCCCTAAAACCACCTAGAAAAGTGCGCCCTCCCCCAAGGATTACTTTGGCACTCTCAGCGCACCTTTTCAGTGGCCAGATCTCCCGAAAAGTGAAACCCTAGTTTCACAGAGTACCAGAGGTACCAGAAAACCATAAGCACCAGTCCAGAAATCCGCAGATCAAGTATCGCATCTTTTGGAGAGGACTATCTGTATTGGTTTGAGTTATCTCTTGAACATTGTATTAGCAATTTATGATAAGGAAGTTTTTGCTGGGTTTTCTACCCCTAGAGGGTTTCCCAGGATAACCCCTAGAGGGTTTCCCAGGATAAATGTTGTGTCTCTTGTGAATGTGTATTTCTCAGTGATCTTGTTCTTATGTTGCTCTTATCTATTGAAATGCAAAGAACTATAATAATGGCATAAACAT
>JASDQU010502001.1:72733-84742 GCA_032191745.1 Picea mariana
GCGGTTGCTGTTGGGTGCATGACACGGTGCTTACCCTTGGTGTTGGGTATTCGGGTGGTTGGCCCTAGGCCACTATAACTTTTTGGTGAAAATTTTGTTAATTTCTTTATAAAACTCTTGAAGATTGCGCGCAAGAACTCATCTTATGCTTGGTGAGTATCGAATGCTTTCGGCCACCTTCGCCAAGCGTCATGAGAAAACACATATGCCTAAAAAAGATAAATATTATTCAGAACATTGATTCCCTATTATATAGGGTTCTAACAGTAGGTATATGTATTTCAAAAATAAAAACTGGTAAGCATAAGGGAGAAATCAAAACCAAAACAGCAAAGAAAAATGAAAAGCAAACAAAGGAAAAATATTTACACAGTGTACACAGGGTTGTTATCAAGTGAAATACCTTTTTAGAGGTTGGCCATTCACCATATAGGTGTCTGGCTGTCCCTCTAGACTTTGTAATCTGAAAGAGCTGGGACCCAATTTCTCAGCAATAAAAAATAGTCCTAGCCATAAGTTCTGAAACTACGTATGCTCTCCCTTTCCCTCATGTGGTTTGTCCCATTTTAGGACAAGGTCACCTACTTCAAAGTTCCTGTCAGAGGCAGAGTTGGAATCAAACCAGCTTTTAACCACAAGTTGATGCTAATCCAACTTCCGTTTTGCTCGAGCCCTCACTTCCTCTAGTTTTAATAATGCGTTAATTTGATTCTCCAAAGGGGGGCAGTCCTCTTCTTGTATTTTTTGTGATAGCTGCAGTGAGGGAAGAAGAATATGTGGTGGTAGAATTGCCTCTCTGCCATAGACGAGAAAGAAGGGAGAGTTACCCACAACAGTTTTCAAAGTTACTCTATCAGCCCAGATTGCGTTTAACAGTGCATTATGCCAATTTTTATGGTTTTCAGATATCGTTCTCTTGATGATTTTAATCAGATTTTTATTAGTGGATTCTGCCAATCCATTGCCTTGAGGGTAATAGCTGGTAGAATATTTTAATTTAATTCCTTTTTCTAGAGTGAAATCACTCATCTCAAGAGATGAAAAATAGGAAGCGTTATCGAATACTAGACAGTCAGGGATACCAAAACGAGTAATAATATTTGAATTCAAAAAGGCAATTACCTGACTGGTATTTACAGCTTTTAATGGGGCAGCCTCCGACCACCTGGTGAAGTAATCCGTGGCTGTTATGATAAACTTATGCTGCTGTGAGGATGGAGGATTGATTGGACCTATAATATCAAGACCCCACTACTGAAAAGGGGAATCTACTAAAACAGGCTGCAGAGGGAAGGCTGGTTTCTGTATTCGTCCGGACGCTTTTTGACAAATAACACACTTGCGACACAAGGAATGAGCATTTTTAAAAAGTGCAGGTCATTAATAACCTACTCTTAATACTTTATGGGCAGTGGTATCTCCACCAAAATGCCCACCAGCTTCTCCTGCGTGCAATTCTAATAAGACATTTTCTGCTTCATCTTTCTCAAGACAACACATTAGTACTCCATCAAAATTTTGATGAAACATAATACCATTAATCAAATAAAAGGAGGCATATTTCAATCTTAGTGCTCTTCTTTTAGTGGGATCTAGGTGACGGGGGGCTGACCCATGTTCAAGACAGAATTTTATATCATCATACCAGGGGCTAACAGGGTTTTGTGCACAACAGATTAAATTTTGGTAGTGTTGTCCTGGGTTTCACACATCATTTTCCTCTTGTTGTCCTGCCGCTAAGTCAGCAACTAACTTGCATAGCCCTTGACCACTCACTATTTGTGCTGGGGTGATTTCTATGTCATACTCTTATAAGGAGGTGACCCAGTTCGCCCTCTTTTCTCCTAGTTCTTTCTGCACTAACAGATTTCTAACGACTGGGAAAGGGACAATAATTTTCGTCCTAGATTTCAAAAGATAAGATTGGAAGTGATTTACTGCTTTAAAAATAGCATAGGCTTGTTGATCTACTGCTGGGTAATTAAGTTCAGCGCCTTTGAAGGCTGATCTCATAAAGGTAATTGGGACTTCATTGTTTTCAACGTTCTTTTGAGTTAGGACAGCAGCGTAGGAGCAGTCAGAAGCAAATGTGTAGAGAGTGAAGTCTTGTGAAAAGTCGGGGCTCATAAGAGAAGGAGCGTCTATTATGGCCTTTTTTATTGAATTAAAAACTTGGTTTTCTAAGGGCCCCCAATGATATTGTACGTCCTTTTTTATTAAGTTCTGTAAAGGTCTCACCATTTCTGAAAAACTGGGGCCGAATCTCCTGACAAAGTTTATTTGGCCTAAGAAAGACTGCATAGAATTTTTTGACTGGGGGGGGAATTTCGAGATGACTTGAGTCCTTTCAGGGTCGATAATCATCCCTTCGCTTGATACAATAAATCCTAAGAGATTACCTTGTTCTACTGCGAAGATATATTTTTTAGGATTCAAGGAAATGTCATACTTACAACATCGCTGTAGAATGGATCTTAAATGAGCTAGATGATCAGCTTTGTTTTTCAAGAATACAGTAACGTCATCCAGGTAAACTATGATAGATTGATTGATTAAGCCTCAGAAAGTGATGTCCATCACTCTCTGGAAAGTGGCACCAGCATTAATGAGTCCAAAGGGCATTTTCCTATAAGCATAGGTGCCCCATGGAGTGCGGAAGGTAGTTTTAAGTTGGTCTGGAGGGGACATCAAGACTTGGTTATATCCTGAAAAACCATCCAATAAGGATAATATTTCAGAACCAGATACCCGTTAAAGGATCTGTTCCATGGGTGGGACAGGGTAGTTGTCTTTATCAGACGCTCAATTAAGATTCCAGAAATTGACGCATAGTCGGATTTCACCACTCTTCTTTCAGACAGGGACAAGATTAGAGACCCATTGCATGTGCCTGACTGGGAATATTATCTTAGCATTCAGGAGTTTATTTAATTCTTTTTTGACAGTCGATTCGAGTTTTGGGTGCATTTTTCTTAACTTTTGTTGAAACGACAAGGTTTGGGGTTTCATAGGAATGATGTGTTATATGATGTTAGGATCAAAGGTTTTTAGGTCGTCATACGTCCAAGCAAAAACATCTTTGAATTCCTTAAACAATTTAATAAACGCCACTTTCTCTTGTTCAGAACACCCCACCCCTAAATTAATGCACTGTGGATTGTCTTTAGTTCCCAAGTTTACTTTTTCATACGTTAAAGAGGAACTATTTGTTTTACAGTTTACTGATTTTTTGAATTTGTCTTGAAGATCATAAAAATTTTCTAATCTAACTACAGATTTAGGGATAGAATTTACCATGTCTGATGAAGATTCAAGAGATCTCGGATTTGGTATTACCGTGAAGTCACAAAGATTCTCATCATGAGTGCATTTGTCGATCACTGCGCCTTGGAAAGTTTCTTCCATATGCAGGAAACTAATAATTTGTTGATCGTCATCGAAGACTCTCCAATTTGTGATGTTGTCGGGGATAGATGGCCTGAACAACAGTTCGACGAAGAATGCATTCGGGGACAAGCCTTCTGTAGGAAAGAGTTTCGAAGCTACATTAGCTAACAAGTCAGCTTCTGAATTATTCAATCTAGGAATCGAATTTATGTTAAAAGAACAAAACTTGTTCATCAAATTCCATACCTCAGATTGGTAGCTTTTAAGATGAGGAGATAAATAGTGGATAGAATTTTTTACCTGTCTAACCACGATTTCCAAATCACCAAAGACAGTCAAATTTTGAATGTTCATATCTAATGCTTTCCTGAGGCCTTGCAATAAAGCCTCATATTTTGTTGTGTTGTTTGTACATTCAAACTCTAACCTACATGCAATCAGGGTTTTGTTACCTGCTAGATCAATAATCACGCAGCCCGCACCAGCTCCTTCCTTGGATTTTGACCCGTCAAAGTAAAGAGACCATATTTGATTTTTGTCGGGTGCATAAGACCATTGGGTAGAAACTGTTGGCTGCATATCACAATTTCAGACTATTGCTCCGGGTTAGTGATAGCGGAAGTTTCGGCCATGAAATTGCCGAAAAAGGTATCCATCCCTTGTATTTCGGGTGAATCGACAGAAGGTGTAAATGGTTCATTGGGATCATTTAAATCTGTCACTTTGAACTTTAGGTAACGTTCACGATTTACCTTGATTTTGTTGGGCTTTCCATTCTCGGGCAGCCACAAGTGAGACCAATCTGTCGCGAAATATCCATGTAGTTGTTCTGACCAGTCTCTGCTTAAAAACAAACCATAAACTTTTGGAATATCTACAACAATAATATCAATTACTTGATGAACTTTGGGGTTAGACGATAATCTTATAAGCACATTCCTTAATTCGCCTATAACTTTAACACTAGTTCGATCAAGTTGGATGATCTTTAAGGTGGATGGTTCAACTTCAGCATTAATCTTCTGACACACAGACCACGAAATTACGTTGGATGATGCTCCTGAATCTACCATACAATTGTGCACGTTCCTATTAAATATTTCAAAAGTTAACAAAAATGGAGGTACATTTCTGCGAGTACTAATGGTGGAAGCTTGTTTCTTTTTACTCGCAACCTCTAAAACTAATTTATCTACATTTGTTACATTATTTACAGGAAGGTATCTCTTCTCATGAGGATCAGAATTATTCTTAGCGGAGGCCTTCTGAGGAACTTTTGGGTTATTCTGAAAAACTTTGTTACTGCTTGGATTGTCGTTTTTGTTGTTCTCTGCGATATTCTGTAACATTTTTTGTAGCAGAAACGAGAATTTTAATAATTCATAAACAGAAATGTTAGCCCTTAACTTTTTTAGATCTTCAACTAAATCATAATCTAAGCTTGGGTTCACATAATTCTGTTTAGTCTCAGTTGTTTTAGACTATTTTGGGGACAAAGTCGTAGTGTTTTCAGAAGAAGGCTTGTTTGTTGTCTTACTCCTAGTATTGTAGGGATGTACTGTCTCGAAATTAGCTTGAAAAATGCTATCCGAGAAGTGTCCAAAAATGTTCAAAGAAGATTCATCTTCTTCAACTGTCTCTTGTTCAACTACTTCCTCAGGGATCTCAGGGGGCATCAAGTTATCTTGGGCTTCTAGAATCGTTTGAATAGCGAATTGTGGGCTTTCTAGATTTAAGCCTTCTATATTTGAATTAGGTTGGTTGGTGGGAAAAGGCTTCCTGAATGGGGGTTTGTAAGGCCCTTTGCTCGAAGAAGCTTCTTTGGCCATCCTTTTCAAATCTATAACTTGATTTGACAGTTTTTGAATGACTTTTTGTAAGTTTTCTAGATCTGAGCTTTCAGGTTGCATTTTGTTTTGGTCCGATCTAGGGAGGATTTTGATTTTCTTTTTGGAAGATGAACTAGTCTCTACTTCGTTGCTAGTAGTGTATTTTAAGATGAAGATGTCTTTCTCAATCTGGCTGGCCTCTTTGAAGGCCTCTAACAATGTGGCTTTCTTAGATCTCTTTACCCAAATGGCTATACTTTGATGTAAGGATTTTGTATAATATGTTATGATAAGATTCTCAGCAGGCATCGAATCCGTAGGGATGTGGTTCTTTAGTGTTAAGAATCTTTGGTTAAATTATTTGATTTTCTCTTTGGGGTTCATTCTTAAACTAAAAATCTCCATGACTAGAACTTTTGGGGACTTGTCGTCTCCAAAATTCTCCCATGATACGATGGTATGGGGCTATTGGGAAAAGTACTAGGTTGAGGCATTGTCCTCGAAAGTATAGGGGAACAATATACAGACTACGTCTTCATGCTTGACATTACAGAGTCTAATGGCTAACATAAACTTTTTGATGTGATCTTCGACGATCTGTTTAGAGTTCGGGTCAAATTTAGGGAGCCACTTCTCCAGATGTTTGGGTAAGGGATGCTAAGGCCTGGGTACGGCCACTGCATCTTGGTCGAGCCAGGGTCTGGCAGGATTTTTCTGGTTGGCCATTGGTGTGGGTGGTGTCAAAGTCTGGGATGAGGAACTGCCTTTGTCAGAAGATTCTTCTCCAGAAGAAGAAGGGGATGAAGGAGGTGGTGAGGGTGGTATTCCAGATCCTCTTGCTGTAGGAGTGAGGATTGGATCTGTAGGGTTTAAAGTGAGGTTAGTGCCTCCAAGTTGTTCTCTGATATCATATAAATCTAATGGTTGGTACAAAGGTTGGTTTGGTTGTCTTAAACGGGCAAAGGCACTATGTGTTCTTATGAGAGATTGGCGGACAATCTCTTGTACGTCACCACCTATAGGATTTGGAGTTATTGGTTCAACTATGATCCATAGATTGTCGTTTGATGTGGTTGTTGTTTGAGGGACAATGTTGTCGTTTGAATGATTTTATGTCACTATAGGTGAGCGGGTAGGTGGTGGAGGAGTCTTACGACTGCCTCATGCCATTAATAATTTTCAGGCCCTCCTTCTAGCGCCATTTGTTGATGGGCGAAATTGAACGCTCGTCAACTGGAGGAGTGAATCCGGTCCGGGGTTGTCTAAATAACCCAAGCCGTTTGGATTAATCCACTCCGACGGGTTTAGCGGCTTCGTTAGCCAATCTAAGTCCTATGAAAGTGAAAAGACAAAAACTAAAGAAACTAACTAAATGAAAAACAGTTGCTGAAAACTATATACAAATCTAATATATATTCACAGTTTGCTAACTAATATTTATAAAATAGTAATCCTACTTACTAAATGTACAGTGTATTTATATATTTAAATCTCTATTGTATGTACAGTATTCACAAAATGCAAATTTTAATCGAAATCTGCAAAATCATATATGAATTGACTTATGACAGCGAAGCTAGTGTTTTTTATTTTTATAACTTTTATGAAAAAGAAATGAAATGACAACTATCTAGTTGAGAAATAAAAATAAGAATCTATACAGTGTATCTAAACTACAGAAAATTCTTATATTAATTAAACTAACATAATGAAACTAGTAAACTGACTTGAAATATTATCTCCTATTCGTCTTGTCCATAGCATCTACGTTCGTTGTTTAATGAGGCCAACCCACACCAGATTTTACCAATGCTTCTCGTAAATGCGAAGCAACAACACTTTGAATGCTAGTGACATAACAAGTAAGATATGTAGCGACAACAATTTATTATTTGACAAACGATCATATTAAGATAAATTTGAGTATGACAATTTGTATATAACTGTTCATTGAATAAAGAAGATCAACCTTCTAATCATCAAATGTAAACATATTAATTGTTGTATATAAAATGAGAGACATAAAATATGGACACTATTTAAATCCCATCACATCAACCTGTAACAAATTATGATATCTAAAGTAGTCAAAATTTGGTTACAAATCGAAATGAGCAAAACTTGAACAAAAATATGATATATTGAAGCTAAAGCCGTGCAAATATCCACTTTCATTCATGTCTGAATAATCACCAATACATAGTTTCTGCTCCCAGGCAGCGACGGTCCTTGTTTACAAAATAATACATTTATAAAGGCCACAGGATCAAAACATTCATTGTGGAAATTATCAAAGTTGTTGCAAAAATTGTGGGAAATAGAACCTCCCAAATTCCCATTTCTATCTAAAACTAATAGCCTAATCTAAAACCATGTAAAGAAATAGCATATTCAGAGATGCTACTATCGATCCAATCCCCTTTAGAATTTGTATGTACCTGAAAACGCACAAGAATACATAGTTTCAGATTGCATTTTAATTGTAAAACCAAAAAATTCAAATTTTAACAACTAGCTACATAATCTCACGATTCTGTAGCTAGTTATTATTATAAACAGAATTGTGTTTTATCAATTCAATCAAAACTGAAATAGATGCAATTTGAGCAAACAGATCTTGTATGCTAATTCAAAACAAAAACAAAATCATCCTAAAATTACTTTTAAAATATCATACCTCGGATTCAGGGATTTTCATCAAGCTATTTTTGAATTGACAATGGCAGTGGCCGCCTCTACATTTTTAAAGACAAAAGAGCCTGTGGTCTTTTGTCTTTTATCATTAGCTTGAAATTTGTCATTTTATTTAGTTAGCACATTCACTCGGTCCTCCAAGGGCTTGATCCGATATTGGAGCAAAGGGACGTCTGTATAATATCGGTCAAGCCACGACTTACATTCGTTGCACTGTGGTTGAACAGGCTGTGTATTCACAGGTGAGGAACTTCTTAATTGACCAGCAGTTTCTCTGTCGAGTTTGATCCCAGGGAAGTTGGGGTCATCTCTAAGACACAGTGGGAGGTTCGTCACATAGTCATAGGGCTTAATTGAGCAAAGTCCATGTGAGTATGGATACTCTTTGGTTAGAAACCGTTCGATTTCGGAATCGAAATCTTCAGTTAATAGAATCAGTTTTTGTTCTGTGTTTTCTTTAGGTTTATTACGAGCACACCGTGAAACCTAGCGTGCGGCCTTTTTACCCTTGTAATTGATATCTCTATTACCCTTACCCTTTTTCCTAGCAAAATTTTTAACAGGCTTACCACCATCTTTTGGACATGAATCAGGCAGGGTGTCAGGTTGGGTAGTGTTCAGGTAGGTTGAGGGTTCAACAGAGGGCAAGAGTGTAGGAGGGGGAATGACAGGCCCGACAAGGGTTTCTGTAACAATGGATTTGTTAACTTGTCCTATTTCAGGATTGGCAAAACCATTCCTCTACAAGAAAGCGTCCCAAAAATCGCCATTCAACTTCAATTGATGAACCATAATAATTTTAATTAAACAGTGGTGGAAGAGGCTGGAGTCAGCTTTCTCCATTTTGAAGCGCTTAGCCATTTTATATAAAATCTGAAGGAGAAAATGTGGCATATTTAAAGGAAAATCTATGAAACTCATGAGCAACCGCAGGTGGTATAGGAAAACTAGACCGTATCTACCCTCACATGTAACGAATTGCTTAATAATAGCCAACAAATCGTGCCATCCAGATTTTAGAGCTGTAACGGGCATACCTTTGTCGCAGTTGTTAATCTTCCTTGAGGTAAACAACAGTGGCCAGGGTACTTTGTCAACCTTTGAATTTTTAAACCATTTTTGTCCCACGGCTGGCAGACCAGTGGCTGAGCTAAGGAAATCCTCATTCACTTCGAGCTGGACTTCCCCAATTTTGGCTCTACACCCATCAAACATTAGTGCGAATTGTTGAGCAACTGCCTGGTTGAAACCCTCGAACTTCTCAACAAAAACCTGCCAACCATTCGTCTCTAGGTCCTCTCGGGCATTATCAAACAACAACAAAGTTTGGACACCGTTGGGTTCAATTCACACTATAGGAGCCATAGATAATAGCACAAAATCAACAGGGTATTCAGCGAGAGGGTTTGACAAGGTAGACACAGAACCATTTTCCCAAAGCTTCCCCAACACAACGCAAAGGCAACCCGAAATGCAAGGGCAGAGCGTTAATGCTATGCGTGCGAGGATGGTGGAGTAAATTGGGACCATGCAAGAATATGATGTCGGGCTATACTTGGAATGGCGCCTTGGTGTAAAGGTACATTCAAATCACAACAGTGCATATCCAAAAGAATTTTAATCAACATGTCAAATGAATTATCACATAACCACGATTTGACCCAAAAATCAATGTGTTCAATCAAACCGTTGCATCAAAGATTTTGTAAATCAACACCATATTAACAATAATCAAAAGAATAAATGTTTGGTGTTTTGATAAATATGTGACCAGTGGTGTGTTTGAGGTCAAAAATTCATAACCATATAAACAAGTAGGTTCATGATAAATCGAATGATCATTTTGATGTAATCAACAGGAATTCCAACTGTGGGTTTTCACGCTTGCAGTCGTGAAAACGAAAACAATAAGCAGGTAAGCAAAACCGAAAGATAATGGTGTCGTTTAAAAAGTTGCGACGAGTAATGAGGGTTCAAAAAATTTGTGCAGTCAGCTTGTAAAGAAAAATATAGAGATTAATATGGCTGCCAATAGACATCCATAGAAATGAGTTAGTGGTAGAAAATCAGAAACTCAACACATCCATAGAAGAGACCAGAGCATCGACATGCATTATGGAATCTATCAAGGCATAGATGCTAGAATTGAGTGAAGAATTAGAGACATGAAAGAATGAGCTCCTCAATTTGCTAAGTAGCATACGAGTTCAGTGAGAGGAACAAATCAGGTTGTAAAGCACATTGATAGAGAATCAATAAAGGTATCAGGAAGTGAGCAGAGCCTCAGAAGAGATGCTCAGTTGGTAGGATATGAAACAACCTCCACCTACCACATTAGTGGTATATTCGAAGAGGGAAAGACTTATATGCCAGATGCTCTTTGACACTAGAAAACCTTTCTTCATGAGTGCATGCACCACCCAAGGAGAAATAGTGGACACCTGCTCAAATTTATGGAGAAATGAAAATGATCCCGTGGAAGAGTCAGGGGTACAACCAATGTAGTCCATCAATGAAACAATATCTGTTAGCGCCAAAATGGTTGAGGTGGAGAATCACAAGAAATCCAACCACGTGACCATCCATAATGTATGTCAATTTGAATAAAAATCAATTAAAGAACACATGTTGAAACCCACTCGGCTCACCCACAAAATCCAATCCTTCATCAAAGACACATCAAAACAATTATATCAAGAAGTGTTCGCCAAAGTTTGCAATGGAGAATTGGACCTGAAGAGATTCCAATAAAGAAAACTTGAGAGCATATTAAGAGATCATTACATTTGGAAATAATACCAAGATCAACTCTAGGTACATGGCATTTCATTATTACAAATTCCACAGTTCTTTCCAAATGTTGCCTTCTTCGGTTATTGTAATATCAAGTTTGAAATTAGAATATGAAGAGTCCCTTTTTGTTAAACTACCCTAATCTCATGATTGAAAAAAGAGAACGATTTTAAATAGTCACTCCTCACTATAAACAGGGGGACTGCCCATTTGAAAGGGATTTTGGTTTCAGAATGTAGCAAGACAATATTTCTACTGCAAGTTAATTTGAACTGAGAGACATTCTAGTTGGATATTATGGTGTTGAAGTGTATGAATGTGACTATTCTATTCATGCATAGATCTCAATGTAGTTTGTGAATATTGATTGATGAATTACTTCTAAATTAATGTTTGCAATTTACAGTTACCATGATTTTTAGAATGAGTACAACGATAACAAAATATAGTTAATTAATCAATTTCTCAATTATAACACATTGTGTTGTTAAACTTGTATATTACTTGTGTTACACATTTATTCTATGCAAGTAATACATATATTTTCATTGTATTCATTTTTTGTTAGTTTTCTCCTAATCAAGATAAGTTAGTTTAGAATTAGTTAGAGACTGCATGTTAGAATTTTTTTATAATCGTACATCTTAGCTTAACTTTAGTTAGTTGGATTTTTTTATATTTTTAATTCATCTAAGAACCTTTGGTTCTCATATTCACATTTATTTAGTAGTTTAGTTAGTTTTGTAACCAGGCCAAAATTTGGTCGGAAGCACTACTCCAAACGAGAGTGGGTCTAATTGGGACCTTCCATTGGGAATTTTCCAACATCTGATTTAGAAATTTTGACTTTACATACATCTGATAAAGTTTGAAATTTTTGAAGCATGCAAATGCTAAAAACATTATGATAGCTTCTAATCTTTCCACCGAGGAAAATGTCTCCTCAAAGTCAATTCCTTCAACTTGGGCATATCCCTTGCATACTAATATGGATTTATTCTTTATAATTTGTCCATTTTCATTAAGTTTCTTCTTGAAAATTTGTTTGGCCCCTATCACATTTTTGTCTTTTGGTTGGGACCAGTTCCTAGGTCTAATTTTTCTTTATTTGGTCAAGTTCTTCATTCATTGCTTTTATCCAATTTTCATTATTGTTGGTTTCTGAAAATGATTTGGGTTCTACTAGAGAAATCATTTCATTTTCTGATTTAAATGTAATTTTTCTTCTAGTTTCTACTCCTGCACTTTTATCCCCTATGATTTGGCTTTCAAGGTGATTCTTTTGAACTCTTTTTTATGGAGCTTT
>JASDQU010502001.1:109028-136772 GCA_032191745.1 Picea mariana
GATTTTAAAAGGTAAATAATAAAGTGAAGTGATGAGTGCATTATAATTCAAAGTGAATACAAAATAAATTATTTCAATAATAATTTTAATGGAGAAATTAGAAGTGGACCCAACCCTAAAATAAGGAAAGTGGGCCAAGTGACCTAGAAGATGTTTTTAAGGAAGCTACTTGGAGAGTATAAATAAGAGGCAAGGCTCTCTCATTTGAATAACACTTGAGCATATTGAATATCTATATGTGTATTAGGTAACCAAGGATATCTAAACCGGAATTCTGAGTGAAGGTGAAGAAAAGAAGGCCGAAATGCAAGGAAGGATAAATTCTTTTGATGGTGTTTTCTAAGGTATATTATTTACAGGTCATCTCACCATTTTCTCTATAACTTGTTTTCTATAATGATTCAGACCTTGAAATTTCTATGCAAGTGAGAAAACATATCCAAGTATCTGTGTTAAAAAATTCATCTTGTGGGTCGTTTTATTTTGGGAGTTACACTCCGTGGAAAATAGGGTTTGTGGCTAGTCCTGAAACTAGTCAAAATTAGGTGTTTTGGGTAAAAATGTCATAAATTTTTCATAATAGATACAAATTTAGTGAGACAAGATGTGTTGATTAGGGGATGGTCTGTAGTATGTTTTGTAACAATTTCAGATCAATTCATCAAATATTTTGTGTGGGGCACGCTCTACAAGGTCGCTCTCTAGAATAAACCAGAATTCAGCAAGGTATACCATTTTTGTTATAACTCCTTTTTTGAGAGGTTCCAAGTAGTGACACTTGGATGAATTGTATAAAACACACTGAAGAATATTGTATATCAGTTTTAGATCTTTATACATTACAGGTTTAAATTTATGATTACTTCAAGTTAGGGTTGTTGACTAATCCAAAACTAGGCATGTGAGACTAAAGAAAAGTTTGATGAAAATGTTAGTCTCTTGTTTTTAAAGTTAAGGAAGGTTTGTAGGAATGTGATCATATACACCAGGTCTATTATAGAGCTACAAATCAGGTTTGGATGATGAAATTGATGAGGTCTTTTGGTTATGGTACATGTTGAGTACATGGTTGAGACAAGTAGTTGATGAGTTGGCGCACATACATGAGGTGTATAGTTGATGATGTTGGTACATATTGATGAGTCATAGTTGATGAGTAGTTGACACATGATTGGTACATACTTGGTACATGGTTGGATGCAATTGTTTATGGTACAGGTTGATTACAGGTTGGTGCATGGTTGATGCACTTGTTTATGGTACAAGTTGATTACAAGTTGAGGTACAGGTTGATGCATGGTTGATGCATGCCTCAGATTTATTGGTACAGGTTTACAATGGTATATCTCACATTGATAGTGTGACAGTGGTTCCATCATTTTACTTCTACTTTAGGGTGGTAAGACGGGGCAAGGAAAGGAGGTTGTAGCCACCTTCCAATTGTAGCTGGAGAACATTGGGGGTTGTAGCCTCCTTCTGGTTGTACCCAGAGAATTGGGAAGTTGGAGATTCCCTTAGGTTGTAGCCTGAGAAACTAGGGGGGTTGGAGTCTCCTTCCAGTTCCAGCTGGAAAACAAAGGAAGTTGGTGCTTCCAATGAATGTAATTCTTCAAGACATATAAGAAAAAGCATTCTGTGGTTTTCTCCCAATTTGGGTTTCCACGTAAAACACTGGTGTACTGTGTATGTGTGTGATTGTTTATTTCTTACTGCTCATTATTGGATAATAATTCTACATTGATATAGCATTTGAAGAAAAAGGATTATAATTACGCTATTACTGATTCACCCCCCCTCTCAGTAATCCAACATGACACGTATGTGGAAAGTCTCAAGAAGGCTATCATAGTTTCATCTTAGAAGTTCGAGAGGATGAGACACGAACTGGATCCTGAGGATAATGGTATCGAATGAATACTCCTTCGATACCATTAGAAAAAGTGGTGATTCCCGAAAGAAATAAAGGGAACTTATTGAAAATCGATAAATTGGAAAATCGAGGGTCCAATCTTAGGATGCCATTTGGGGAGGTGGAAGCTTGAAAGATTGTACTAAATCGGGGAGGTGATATAGGTTGGGTTTGAATCTAATAATACATGGGGTTCCATGAAGGGAGTGTGGTGGATGAGACGGAGTTATCGAAGTGCGACGATCGTAGTTTTGGATGATGCGTGGAATTAAACACTCTAAAAGACATGATTCTGAATTAGTTATGACTTAAGCTCGAATTTCCTTAGTGAAGTATGAATGTATGCTTTGTAGGGAAGAAAATAGGCATGGAAAATAAGAGGGTGGCGCATAAAAATTAAAAAATATGGGTTGTTGTGGGAGGTGAGCCACAACAAAACCTTAGAGGAAGAAATCTATTTAGAACAACCTGAAGGATTTAAGTTGAGAGAAAATCAGGATTATGTAAGTAATCTAAAAAGGATTTGTATGGTCTTAAACAAGCTCCTAGAGCATGGTTCTCAAGGCTATAACAACAAGGATACAAGAGAGGGACTACTAACAACAACCTATATATCAAAATTGAAGAACAAAATATGATTGTTGTTGTGGTATATGTGGGTGATATCATTTTTGGAAGTAATTTGACTATGTTGACATCCAAAAGCACAATATGGAATCACTTCCTGCAAATGGGTTGCAATGCCTTATTACTTATATATATTTAATAATATACTAAACAGGTGGGACCCCATTGTGTGAATAGTGATGAAAGACTCTTTTATTTCATCATGCTCATAGTTACCTTGCAAAGATGATTCTACAATTTGAAATTTTAAACCGCTTCCGTGTAAAATAAATGAATGATGGTGTATTAGCAATTTAATTTAATTTTAAAGGGGAAGGGGAAAAATGTTGTTTTAACGAGCATATTGGCTTATTCTTGCTATGCATATAATTTGACTTGTTGATTTAAACTCCAAGCATGGGACATGTATAGTTATGGCATATCGCACTTATGATATTCTTGTCATTATCATGGACATTAGTTAAGTTTTATAAGGTGTCAATTCTTCCCTAGCAAGGAATGTGGGACATAAGATGTATTTGGTGCTAAGTGTCAAAGTATGCATATAAAAATTAGGGGTTAATGGAAGGTGGCAAGTTCGATCTTGGGATTGAAATGTTATGTGGCACATTTAGTGGACTATGCATTGGATGTATTGAGTGTGCTCGTACTTGGATATAGTTGATGGAATTAATGTGAGATACGACGTGAAATTACTGCACGTCGCTCTAACCCTACGTCGAGGTTGCCACCCTCACTTGGTTCATGATTGTGTTGGTTTCTTTGGATGGTGTTGCCTCCATTTTTCTCAGCCTTGGAAAGAATAGTCATGCATGTGGTTTTCCTGGCATTCTCCATACATGTATGATGGCTCTTACTTCTCCATATATGAAATATAGCTTCACTCGGAATAAAATCATGATGTTGGTTCTTATATTTTCTTATAGACTATGTTTTCTTTCTAAATTTTAAATGAGTGTATGTGGGTATTGACTATGTAAATTGCATTTAAAGTGGAGGTTCTCCCTGTTGGAATTTAAGTGTTTCAAGCTGATTAATGGTTGAAATTTCCTTTATGTTTGGATTATGAGATAGCATTGTGTCCAAAATAGGTGACTGTAGAAAATATTTTTTTGGTTTCACTCATCTTTGATCATTAAAATTCAAGGATTTTTTTTATCTGTGAAACAAAAGAATAGTTGTTTGCTTAAACGCCATTACCCAGTCTTTGGAAGGTTTGGAAGTCTATTTTCCTTGTGGCCGCTATGAGAGGTTTGTAGAGTGGTCTGTGGGAAGTCTGTTGTGATGAGAGATGATTAAATGTTTTTACAAACCCCTTGTGAAGGTTTCTCCTTTGCGTTTTCCCAGACCTCAGTTATTTTATTGATGTATGGAAATTAAGAGATTTGAACTCTGGTCTTGATGTATGTTATAAGTGATTAACCCGACAGTGGGAAGATTGGTTAGTTTCATTAATTATTGTCTCATTTGTTATGTATAAATCGAGGTTTGTCGATTTTGAATTGGTATTATGTTTAATAAACAATAAGCACAAGTTGCACATGGGTTTCGAACCGAGTCTGTTTACGCAACAAATATTAAAGTTTGTGATACCAGTGTTGTGTAGTGAAAGGTTGACGACTTATGTTGTCTTCTCAGCCTCCCACGCGCACTTGATGTAGTCTAATTTTAATTGTGTTCAGTGACTCTGATAACAGTCTTTTATAAAATCTCTGCTAATAAAAAGAAAAGAAAAGGAAATTGGAGTTGTAGATTTTGACTATCCTGGAAAATTCCTGGGGTTTTACATTGGGTATTATATAACTGTTGTGTATTGAATTTAAATTATGAAACAGAGAAAAGTTTTGGCAGTTGATGGTGATGGAATTTTTTTAGATACTATTTCATATAATAGAACAATAATCATCTTTTTTTCTCTTTCATTATATCATTTTTGGCTCATTATATGCCCATTTCCTTCCCAAATACATTTAAAGCATTCCCTATTCTATTATTATGAAATTCAAATTCTTTTTTAAAAGAGAAAGGATTAATAACAAAAGAGAAAAGGATAGTTGATGAATGGTGTTTGGAAGTTGGATATGGATACAGTCCCTGTTACTTCTGCATTTGTTTGAACAATATTTTTTGGTCGTTTCCCATCCATGCTACCATTTTTCACACATTATAAGCCCCTCATCTTCCCAACATACATATCACTCCTTGTTCAAATGGAAATTGATTTTTGAGTTTTAAGATGTTGATAGATGGATTGCATGTGCTTCTGTGTGGAATAATAGAGACAACCTTTTGATTTCATTTAGGTAGAGTATTGATGCATGGATTGTTAAGAGTTTTTCATAACATGTTTGGCATATTTCCTTAGGATGAGTTTCTTTAGAAAAGGAAATAATGGAAGAGGTGATAATAGAGGCAGAGGAAATTGGAAAATAGGCCATAGAAAGCCATGGTTTTCCATACATTTTGATGTTGATCCAAATGAATTAAATCATCTTTTTCAAGCTAGGTTATTCAAACTAGTTGGCCATGGGATCCTCTAGCCTCAACCTGAGAGGCATCCCTTCCAACCACATAAAATAGTTTCTGGTATCTGTGTTCCCCCTCACATTTCTATGCGACCAAAACCACCTATCAATGATGGTTGGAAAGAGATTTTACATAAACCTATTGATCATCACCATGGTTGGCCTATTGTGTCTTTTCCATTACCCCCTCCTCCACCACCAAAAAATAAAAATGCCCAAGTTGATCATATTGTCTCACCTGTGCAGTCTTCTCATGCAAGTAAGAGGCTAAAAACGGATGTTCCCAAGCCTAAGCAAGATAAAGGAAAATGAGTGGCCACTCCCTCCAAGTCATCCAAAGAGTCCTCTAAATCTGTGTCTTCACGTCTTAATCTCAAAGATGATTGTTCTCACATTATCAGTGCAGTCCAACCTCAAGGTTCCAATCAGCCTAAGGCTGCAACAAAAAGATCAAAAGAGGACAATAGTGAAAGGAGGCCAAATTCCTCTTACAGTAAATATGGTTTTTAATGATGATTAATGTTATTTTTTGTTGAGGATAGTATTTTTATTTTGACAATGTTTTGGATAGCAGGCATCAAGGGGTCCCACCTATTTAGTTATTATTTAATTAGACCCTTATTTATATATATTATTATAATTTTTATCTTAACTAATTAGTTAAGATAATTATTCTTAACCAAAAAGGTAGTTGAACTACCATAACCTATTGAGAAGGAATAGAAGCTCAACCAAATGAAGAGACAAAAGGAGGAGAATAGAAGGAGAGCTACATCCATAAGGTTTGTTCTATACTAGTGAGATACTTTCATTTTTCATTCATTTTGAGTTTACTAGAAGGATTAAACCTCTTGATGGCAGTAAGGTCTTATTGAAGGAAGCATGATTCAAAACAAAATCATATATTTCAGCAGCTTGTTTTAAATGTGTATGATTTACCTTTGGCAGTTTGTGTGTTCTTGTTTTTTTATGAATCAAATTCCATGACTGATAAAGAATATCTTGCAGAGTCAAGTGACAAAATTTTGTGGCAAGCTGATCCAGATATTTAGCTTTAGTTTTCTTTTATTGTCAGAATCTTCTTGTATGGTGCCCATCGGAGGCTTCTAAATATGAATTTGTTCCCTACCCTCGCAGGGGTTTGTAAAGATAATTCAGTCTTGCATCTCAGAATGAAATCAATATAAAAATCAGTTTTATGATTTTTGGTATCACATATGTATTTTGATGATTTGGTTCATTTTTTCTTTTATCTCCATGTACACACTCATGTATTTTATGTTCAAGTTTTTTTTTTACACAGATACATATAATATATAAAACAAGCCAGCCTTATTCCCTTGTACTTAATACCTACAGATTAAGTGATTGGTTTTTTTTAGTTTTAAGGCTATAAACCCTGGGTAACATTCCCAACTATATTTCTTTAGCCCGACAAGATCTGAAAATGTTTGAGTAAGGTTCTACATACCTTTTCCTCAATATTTATTTGGAAACCATATTAGGGAGATATTCCACATCTCTCTTGTTGATTGTTTGATTATCTTTCATTTTTCTGTTTTGGCCGATTACTCTTTGACTGATTTTCCCATGAAAGTACCCGTTACAAGACAACCAATATTGGAAACAATCTTGATGGCCAAACCAACATTGCATTAACCTTATTCAACACTATTTTAGAAACTTCTAGTACTCATGATGAACTTGATCGCTCTTGGGAAGTAATTAAAAGGGATATAAATATTTGTGAACGTTGGGAATCTAGGAAAAGACAGCTCAAAAATCAACAGTAACCTCCCTTTTCCTACTTCTTTGGTCTTTCATTTCATGTCCTCTAATCCTCGCCTCTCTCGAAGGAGAGGAGGGTTGTCCCTTGAAGCTACCCCTATTTTTGAAATAGGAAGGATGAAAATTGTCTTATGAACACAAGAAATTGCTCTTAGGTGAACTTTATCTTATTATTCTAGTTCACCTTTTTCACCCATACCTATCACTTTCTACATGAAAGTTGTGGGTAGTGGTAGTGGCACCGCAAGTGCCTCTTCCTCATAACCTTCTGCTTCATCAGTAATTGGCAGTATCTATAGTCATCAGATCCCTATTCAATCCACTACCAATCCTGCTAAGGTCATAAAGAAATATGGGATTTTCCAATTCGAGGAATATGCTACAACCACCCCATGGCACATATCTTCTCCCTTGAATATGACGCCTTTTGTTCACCCATTACCAAAATTCAAGGAGCATTTACCTAGGTTTTTGGGAAATAATATCGTTACTACAAACAAACATATGGTATCATTTTCTAATGCTTTTCATAACATAAGGGATAACGATAACGAAACTTCCATGCGTATGTTTGTCAACTCTCTCGAAGGGAAGGATGAAGTATATGTTTTTGATCTCCCTCCAAAAATTATTTCCACTTGGGAAGAATTGGTTTACTCGTTCAAGTCCACTTATGGACAATCCAAGAGTCCAGATGAGAAGTTAAGGGAATACACCAATATTTCCTATAAATATGGTGAAACCATTAAGTCTTTTAACCTTCTCTTCACCAAATTATATAATCAAATCCCTAAACTAATCAATCATCAAAATCAAGTTACTTTCATGCATTATTACAATGCATTACCTTCTCCTTATTGACATAGACTTTAAGAGAAGGCTATTGAAAATCTTGGTTCCACTCTTCATACTTTCCTAGAATATGAGGAGAAACTCGAAAGAACGGGTTTCCATAAGGGAGAATTGGTCAAGCAAACAAATATTCCTTCCCTCCTACAACTCGTTCAATATATGAATAAAAGGATGATAGCCTAAGAAATAAAAGTAAATTCCCCATCCCTTGCCCCTAGGGCACCTTCTTCTTCCTTAGCACCTTTTAGAAGTACTAATGAAAACATTTTTCAACCAAATGCCATAATGTCTCGCAGTTGGTGTAACTTCTATGAAGAAAATCATGAAGAAAGTACTTGCGAAGTTAAGAAAAATGCCAGAGATAAGATCTTTGGAAAAATGCCCAATACCACGATCGTTGTTTTAGATTAGGTTGAACTAAAAGATGTTATGGTAATCAATACCAGGAATAAATCGTACACTACCAAGGGAAAATATGACCTTCCCCGTACTTATTCCACCCCAAGCTCATCTTCTCAAAGTGTTGACACACAAGTTGTCGGAAATTTGGATAATCAAGGAGTGTCTTCTCCTCCTCCCTCTTCTAAGTATAACATCCTTAATCAATTGGATAATATCAAAGTTGATGCTACTCTTTTGGATGTGGTTTTCATCCCAGAACAACAAAAGCATCTCAAAAACTTTATGGAAGGTAAAATTTCTACCATATCCAATCTATTTGAAGAGTCAAAGTAAGAGGATTCAACTGTAAATAAGATAGGTGTAAATAATTTTAGGAACATTGGAAAAAATCACCCTTTCTATATCTCTATAAAAATCATTGATAGAATAGCTCATTGTTGCCTAATTGATGGCAGATCCAGTCCAAGTGTAATGTCTAAAATTATCATGGAAGAGCTTGGATTATCATGCACTAATGAAAATTCTAGAAGCATGCTCTCTTATAATAGTTTACAACAATCAACCATAAGTGAAATCAAGGATGTAAACTTATTTTTGTGTGTACATCCTGAGATAAGAACAACCCTTAACATCCAAGTAATTGATATTCCAGTGAATAACTATTACATTATTTTAGGAAGAGATTGGAAAGCTTTAACTGGTGGATACCTTTCACTTGATGGAACACACTTGTTCGTCCCTCGGAATGGAAAGAACATTATAGTACTTAGGAAAGGAAAAATTTCTCCATATATAGAGAGTGTTCCCAAACCTAATGTAAACTATCTCGAAGAAGATTTGGGAGTGTACTCTATCTTCGCTGATGAGGGTGACACTATACTTGAACTAATTGATTTACATGATTGCATGTGGCACATGCATTTGGATGGATCATGTTCAAATCAAGGTAATGGAGCCAGTATCATTCTGTATTCTCCTATAGGTAAAATCCACAAATTTTCTTATAGGTTAGAGTTTTCTTGCACAAACAACGTCACCAAGTTTGAGGCCTTATTGTTAGGCATCAAAAATGCATATAACCTTGGTTGTGGCAACCTTACAATTTTTGGTGATTCTGAACTTTTTATGAATCTTGTACATAAGATTTATTCACCAAGCAATGATTTGTTTAAACTCTATGCTCAAGTTGTTTGGATTTTCATTTCAAATCTATTATCGTTCAACATCACTCATGTTAAGAGGGAACTTAATTCAATGGATGATAGGTTAGTTGTGTTTGCAACGTCCCCTACCCAGCAGCTTTTGCCTCAAAGACCTGATTGTACGCTTCAATCTCTATATCGTCCTCACATCCCTGATAACGTAGAATCATGGAAGGTCTTCCCGAGTAATGAAGGAATTTACGCTTTCATACAAAATGAACCGTTTAAGCCCAAAGAAATCATATCTATTGAAGATGAAAAATTTCCTAAAGGCTTTACTCCTCTCGAAAGTTCATTTTCATCAAGTGATGTAGGCACTGAAGAAAAAAATAAGGAAGAGGAGTCGAAAAGGAAAGTTGGTGATACCATTTCCTTGAATATTGGGACATCTAAATCTCCTAAGATCATTAAATTAGGTGCCCAATGTTTTGATGAAGAAAAAGAGAAATTCACAGAACTACTTTGTGAATTTCAAGATGTTTTTGCATGGTAATACGCAGATCTCCATGGTTTTGATCCTGCTCTCATACATCATGCCATTCCTATCAAGGAAGGGGTAAAAACAGTTAGTCAAAAACAAAGGCCTATTAACCAAGCGCTCGAAACCACTATTAGAAAGGAATTGGAAAAATTGTTGAAAGCTAATATAATCTTTTCAGTTAAGAATTTTGAGTGGGTTTCAAATCTATTCTCTGTTAAGAAAACTATTGGTCAGATCATATTATGTGTTGATTTTTGTGCATTGAACAAAGCAAGTGTCAAAGACCATTTTCTGCTTCCTAATATGGAAATGATTTTACAACAGGTTGCAGGGTCTCAAATGATATCCTTACTTGACAGTTTTTTCGAGTATAATCAAATCAAGGTAAAAAGGACTGATAGGTACAAAGCCACATTTACCACACGTTGGGGCACATTTTCTTATGAACGCATGCCTTTTGTATTTTCAAATGCAGGTGCCCTTTTCAAAGAGATATGTAGAGAGATTTTGACAATCTAATAGGTAAGATTATGCCAGTTTATCCTAATGATTTGACTGTTTATTCTAAAAACTAGTTGGATCATTTTGGTCATCTTAGAAAAGTTATCATGTGAAACAGAAAATTTGGAATTTCTTTAAATCCTTCCAAGTCTATTTTCGGTGTCATGAAGGGAAAGCTCCTCGGTCATATTTTTTTTTATTCAGGGATAAGCATAGATCCTGAAAGGATTACTACGATTCTAAACCTCCCTGCCCCCACCTCCAAGAAAGAGGTTCAAGATTTCATGGGCATTATTAATTTTGTATGTAGATTCATTCCTAGTTTTTCCATCATTGTTAAACCAATCCATAATATTTTGAAGCAAGATCATTCTTTTTATTGGACAAATGACGTCAAGAATTATTTCCTTAGGATTAAGAAAGAAATCATCTCCACACTAGTGCTGGCGAAACCAAATTTTGAAAACACTTTATCATATATAGAAATGCCACCAAGGAAGCAATATATGCTATCCTCGTACAAAGTGATGACCAAAATAATGAAAAACCTGTAGCTTACATGAGCCAAAGTTTATCAGATAATGAATCAAACACTCTTATATTGAGAAACATGTTTTTTCTCTTGTTAAGGCTATAGAAAAATTTCGTCCTTTTATTTTAGGAAAACATATGTAGGTAAAAGTACCATTGCCTACTGTCAAGTTTATGCTTTCACAGAATTATCTTTCAGGAAAACTTGCACACTGGCTTGCCAAAATTCAAGAGCATTATTTGACGATCATGTCTTCAAAGACAATCAAGGGACAAGACTTAGCCCTTCACTTAGCTCAACACCCTAAACTAAGTGAAGAACTTGACGATCAATATAATCATCTTTCAACGCTATTCTATATTGAAAATCAAAATCTTTCTATAGCTGATCATCCTTGGTATAAAAATATGGTGTATTATTTGCAGCATCAAAAGTACCCAGATAACTTAGATCCTCACCAGAAAAGGAGACTCTGCCTTGAATCTTCCAAGTATATCATTTTGGGGGACTCTTTGTTTAGGAGGTCTGTTGATGGTTTGTTACTTCGATGTGTAAATGATGAAGAAACACAAAAATTGTTACACAAAATCCATGGCTCATCAACTTATGTCATCCACATCGGTGGTCATTTTTTTGCTAAGGCTACTTCTTTTAAGATCATAAGAAATGGTTACTACTGGCCTTCGATATTCCACGATCCATATGAATTTGCAAGATCCAGTGATAAATTCCAAAAATTCGTTGGGAAAGAATGCCTTTCTTCCATTCCTTTACAACCTATCCTTCCAAATTTCTATTTTTCTAAATGGGGTCTAGATTTTATTGGCCCTATCAATCCCCCATTATATTTATTTTGATAGCCACTTATTATTTTACTAAGTGGATTGAGGCTATCCCTCTTAGACATGCACAGGATGAGAAAGTAATGTATTTCCTGGAATCTAATATCTTTTCCAGATTCAGCATCTCATTAGAGATCATTATGGACAATGGCCCAGACTTCATTTATGCAAAATTGACTCAATTTCTGGCTAAATTAGGTGTCAAAATTTTTACTTCATATGCTTATTACACTCATAGAAATGGGAAAGCGGAGTCCACTAACAAGAATATGGTTAGGATCATAAAGAGGATCATAGAAGAAAAACCTTGTCAATGGCACACACTTCTCACTTATGCTCTTTGGGTAGATCACACAACCACCAAAGCATGTACAATATTTAATCCCTTTCAGCTTGTATATGGCCAAGAGGATATTCTTCCTACTGAACTAAAGCTCTCCTCCTTATGTCTAATGTTACAGATTGGAGAATTAAATTATTTCAATTTTCCCCAAAGGATAAATGCATTTTTATCCCTGGAAGAACAAAGGAATTTTTCTTTAAAGAACATAAAAATAAGGCAACAAACTGTGAAAAAGTATTTTAAAAAATGGGCAAAGGTTGTTGAATTCAAGATTGATGACAAAGTCCTACTATGGGACTCATCCCATGCTAAATGAGGAAGACACTCGAAGTTCCAAAAATTATGGCTAGGTCCTTTCAAAATCACTTTTATCTTGGGCACAAACTCATACCTTCAAAAGTATTTGGAAGAGCAATTGTTCTCTTACAGTACTAATGGTTCCCACTTGAAACATTATGTAGAACCAGCTTAATCATTAACACTTACGAAAAAATAATTGTTGTATATAATATTTTCTCTTACTGTTTTGTTTTTACTTTGGGTTGTCGAGTTTTAATTTATGTTGTTTCATTTTTCATAATTATCAGAAATAAAGTATGGATTAGTTTTGCCCTAACAATGTCATTCTGTAAGTATTGTTGATCAATGAAAAATAAGGTACACACAACTATCCCAATGTCCTCCTTTCATACATCATTGAAATAGTTGTTTGCTTTAAATACTGTTGTATTATAGTTTGTTTTGTCTTCTTCCTTGTTTATGCTATCCCTTTCTTCCCTCCATCCTGAGATTCAAGAAAATATGAGAAATATTCTCCTTGAAATTTTAAGAAGCATTATCTGCTATGTCTTATTCAATCGTTACACATATAGTACCAACTCCCCTCATACATATCACTTTCCATAAGTTATCCCCAAAGTCTTATCTCATTATTTCCCTTAAGCCATTTTTTTCCCCTGTTGCATAACTATTATTTTCAGCAATTTTTCAATCATCTATTTCTTTTGGTATGCGAAACCAAAACATTCTGAGTTCTAAATCTGTTGAGAACATATTTCCCTATGGAGTTCCCAGTTCATTCACGCGCAAAAGCACAACATGGAATCCCTACCTGCAAATAGGTTGCAATGCCTTATTACTTATATATAAATTTAATAATATACTAAATAGGTGGGACCCCGTTGTGTGAATAGTGATGAAAGATGCATTTATTTGATCGTGCTCATAGTTACCTTGCAAATATGATTCTACAGATTGAAATTTGAAACTGCTTCTGTGTGAAATAAATGAATGATGATGTATTGGCGATTTAATTTAATTTTAAAGGGGAAGGAAGAAAATGTTGTTTTAATGAGTGTCTTGGTTTATTCTTCTTACACATATCAATTGACTTGTTGATTTAAACTCCAAGAATGTGCCATGTATAGTTATGGCATATCGTACTTATGATATTCTTGTTATTATCATGGACATTGGTTAAGTTTTATAAGGTGACAATTCTTCCCTAGCAAGGAATGTGGGACATAATATGTATTTGTTGCTAAGTTTTAAAGTATGCATATAAAACTTATGGGTTAATGGAAGGTGGCAAGTTTGATTTTGGGATTGAAATGTTATGTGGCACATTTAGTGGACTATGCGTGCAGCATTGGATGTATTGAGTGCGCTCGTACTTGGCTATAGTTGATGGAATTAATGTGAGATATGATGTGGAATTACTGCATGTCGCTCTAACCCTACCTCGAGGTCGCCACCCTCACTTGGTTCGCGATTGTGTTGGTTGCTTTGGCTCGTGCTGCCTCCATTTTGCTCAGCCTTGGAAAGAATAGGCGCACTTGTGGTTTTCCTGCCATTATCCATACATGTATGATGGATCTTACTTATCCAATCATGAAATATAGCTCCACTCAGAATAAAAACAGGATGTTGACTCTTAGATTTTCTTACAGACTATGTTTTCTTTCTGAATTTTAAATGAATGTATGTGGGTATCGACTGTGTAAATTGCATTTAAAGTGGAGGTTCTCCATGTTGGCATTTAAGTGTTTCAAACTGATAAATGTTTGAAATTTCCTTTATATTTGGATTATGTGATAGCATTGCATCTAGAATGTGTGATTGTGGCAAATAATTTTTTAGTTTCACTCATCTCTAGTCATTAAAATTCAAGGGTTTATTTTCTTTGTGAAACAAAAGAATAATTGTTTGCTTAAATTCCATTACCCAGTCTTTGGAAGATTTGTAGATCCTTCAAATTACTTGTCATTTTTTTTTTAATGTACGGGCGTATTTGCCTTGTGGCCACCATGAGAGGTATGTAGAGAGTTATGTGGGAAGTTTGTTGTGATAAGAGATGATTAAATGTTTTTACAAACCCCTTGTGAAGGTTTATCCTTTGCATTTTCCCATACCTTAGTTCTTTTATTGATGTATGGAAATTAAGAGATTCAGACTCTGGTCTTGATGTATGTTATAAGTGATTAACTCGATAGTGGGAAGATTGGTTAGTTGTGTTAATTATTGTCTCATTCTTTATGTATCAATCGGGGTTCGTCAATTTTGAAGTGGTATTATGTTTAATAAACAATGAGCACAAGTTGCACATGGGTTTCTAACCCAGTCTGTTTACGCAACAAATATTAAAGTTTGTGATACCAGTGTTGTATAGTGAAAGATTGATGGCTTATGTTGTGTTCTCAGCCTCCCACACGCACTTGATGTAGTCTAGTTTTAATTTTTTTGAGTGACCCTGCTAAGGAAATTGGAGTTGTAAATTTTGAAAGTCTTGGAAAATTCCTAGGGTTTTACATTGGGTATTATAAAATTGTTGTGTATTGGATTTAAATTATGAAACAGAGAAAATTTTTGGCAGTTGATGGTGATGGTGATGGAATTTTTCGCAGTTGATCGTGATGGCATTTTTTAGATACTATTGAATATAATAGACCAGTAATCATTTTTTTCTCTTTCATTATACCATTTTTCACTCATTATATGCCCCTCGCCTTCCCAAATAAATTAAACACATTCCCTATTCTATTATTATGAAATTTAAATTCTTTTTGAAAAGGGAAAGGATTAATAATAAAAGAGAAAAGACTAGCTAATCACTTGTGTTTGGAAGTTGGATATGGATACAGTCCTCGTTACTTATGCATTTTCTTGAACAATATTCATTGGTAGTTTCTCATCCATGCTACCATTTTTTGCACATTATAAGCCCCTCGTCTTCCCAATAGCCCTATCACTCCCTATTCAAATGGAAATTGATTATTGAGTTTTAAGATGTTGATGGATGGATTGCATGTGCTTCTGTGGTGAATAATAGAGCCAACCTTTTGATTTTATTTAGGTAGAGTATTGATGAATGGATTGTTAATATTTTTTCATAAAATGTTTTGCATATTTCCTAAGGATGAGTTTCTTTAGAAGAGGCAATAACGACAGAGGTGATAATAGAGGCAGAGTAAATTGGAAAAGAGGCCATAGAAGGCCATGCTTTTCCATACATTTTGACATTGATCCATGGGAATTAAATCATCTTTTTCAAGCTGGGTTTGTCAACCTAGTTGGACATGGGATCCTCCAAACCTGAACTGAGAGGCATCCCTTCCAACCACATCAAAACTTTTCTGTTATCCGTGTTCCCCCTCACGTTTCTATGCAGCCATAACCACCTCCCAATGATGGTTGGAAAGATATTGTCCATCACATTTCTTCTTATCACCATGGTTAGCCTACTTTGTCTTTTCCATTACCCCCTCCTCCACCACCAAAAAATCCAAATTCCCAAGTTGATCATGTTGTCTCACCCATGCAATCTTATCATGCAAGTAAGAGGCTAAAAACTGATGTTCCCAAGCCTGAGAAAGATAAAGGAAAAGGAGTGGACAATCCCTCCAAGTCATCCAAAGAGTCCTATGAATACGTGTCTTCACGTCTTAATCTCAAAGATGATTGTTCTCATGTTATCAGTGCAGTCCAACATCAAGGTTCTAATCATCCTAAGGTTGCAATAGAAAGATCAAAAGAGGACAACAGTGTAAGGAGGCCAAATTCCTCTCACAGTAAATATGGTTTTTAATGATGATATCTTGTTATATGCAATAAGTGTTAAGTGGACTATTCAAATCATGAGAATTATTGGTTAGTTGCGACTAATACTCATGGATATGGGTCATAGATTAATGACTTAAACTATGCAGTTAATCCAAAAAATTGATATCTAATATGTTTCACTGTGAAAGACCCTCTATGCTTATCATAAAAGTTGTAGGACTACTAGAAGATTTCAATCTACACCTAAAAAGACTCATTTGAAGGCAGTAAAAAGGATATTCAGATATCTACGAGCTACCTTGGATTTTGGATTATGGTATCCAAAAGAAAAATATTTTACTTTAAATGCATATATTGATGTAGATTGGGTTGGTAGTGTGGATGATAGTAAAATCACTAGTGGAGGAGCATTCTCCCTAGGAAAGTTTCTAGTATCATGGTTAAGTAAGAAGAAAACATGTATATCAATGTGAACAGTAGAAGTTGAATATATTGTCGATGCCACCTATTGCACTCAAGTAATTTGGATGAAACAAACCCTAGAAGACCTACAAGTAAGGTATGATCATCCAATTCTTCTTAACTGTGACAATACCAGTGTCATAAACCTTTCTAAGAATCTTGTCATGCACTCAAAAACCAAGCATATCCCAATCAAATTTCATTTTTTAAGGGAACAAGTTTCTCAAAAAGTTGTTAAAGTGGAATATCTGGATACTAAAGAACATATTGCAGATATATTCACCAAATTCCTCTCACAGTAAATATGGTTTTTAATGATGGGAATAGGGAATACAGTGAGAAGATATGTAAAATCCTCAGAGGCGACAAAAAAAAGTAAATACACCTCATATGCATGCATATGTGTATACATGGATATCTCGAAGGCCTTACCAGGTTCACTAACCTTAGAATACTAAGATGAGGACTAGAACCAAACCATGTATTATGAGCACACTCCCTTCCATTACAGAAAATGTCATGAACATGGTCACCTTTTTCATGATTGTCCTTTAAATGCTCAAAACTCAAAAGTAGGGGATGAAAAGCAAAAGGATGTCTACACTACGATCACAAGAAGAAAAAACAACCCCCTAGAAAGACAAATCAAGGGAGAAACTAGAAATTCCCCATCAACAAATCTTTTGATATCCTAAATCAACTCCCAATGGAAGAGGAAGTGGAAAGTCCTCACAAGAAGGGAAACCAGGACAAGGACAAAGGAAAAGCCAAGAAATAGCCAGAACCAGCCAATGGAAAAAATCATGAAATAGATCCCATAACTCAACAGAATGAGGATAATCTAGAGGATGGAGGGGACACCCTCGTGTGGCTATATGACTAGGATCTAGTGGACATAGACCTGGAGAAACTAGAGGAATCCTTCAATAAAAATGAGCTGTAAACCATCCTAGTAGAAACACTCATAAAAGTGATAATTTTTTCATTGATTCCATGACATATTCCACTTTGCGACTAGGAATATCCCCATACCCATCTACCGAGCTGAGGCGCACCACCTGTGAAAGCAAACTTCGAGGCCAAAAATCAACACACCAACTCATCAAAGAGGTAGGAAACTACATGATCAATTCGTGACAGATCTGTTAGAAAAATAGGATCACAGAGTAATAAAATAAAACAAATTCGGAAATAAAACACAAAAGATACACAACATAATAGACACAGAAATATACATGGTTCACCCAGTTTGGGCTACGTCCACCAGAGAAATTTCCAGGTCCTTCCTTTCTTATTATCCATCAAATTAAGGGATACAACCTACAACACACCCATTGTAACTTCCTCTTATTTATCTCACAATATCCTCACTCAAAATACAATATTTGCAATAATACCTAGCCACAATACATTTCCCTCATAAAGAGGGTTACCTTCTAGGGAAAAAAACTCTAACATAACTTCTACTGCCATATCTGCGACCTTATAATGAATGGTCCATATTTACTATGAAATTACAATATACATTTACAAAAAAAAATTTCCTTCGGGGGCTTCACCCCCCTGCACTCCCCCACATGGAGGGGTGTACAGTATTCTAGGATGTAAAGTCTTCTAGGGGTGTACAGTATTCTAGGGTGTAAAGTCTTCATGGGGTATAAACATCGCTGAAAACAAAGACCTCTAAATCAGGAAGATAATCAAGCTCCACAACCACCAATATCCCACTTGGAGACTGATCTCAACAACTCCATTGTTGTTGTATCTATTGGACTATGATCCTTCTTGGACCTAGAAAATTTCTCATCTTCATAGTCATGCTTAAATACCAACTGAAACTGAGCAGGAACTCGATTTCTCACTCGTTAATCCCTTTGTTAACATGTCTGTGGGATCCTGGCTAGTGTGTATCTTTTCCAAATTCAAATGTCCATCTTCCAATATGGATCGTATGAAATGGTACCTAAGTTGTATATTCTTATTCTTCGAATGGAAGGATGAGTTATTTGAAATATGAATGTCACTCTCATTGTCATAGTACAACCTTATATTCTCCTGCTTCTTTCCCAATTCCTCCATAAACCTTTGTAACCAAATCATCTCTTTACTAGCCTCTCTAGCAACAACATACTCTGTCTCTGATGTTGAAAGTGCAACAAACTTTTTCAGTTTTGAAATCCAACTTATTGTTGTTCCACCTATATTAAAAACATATCCTGTGGTGCTCCTCCTGGTATCTTTATCACCTGCCATATCTAAATCAACATATCCATGTAAAACAATGTCTAAACCTCCAAAACATAATGCATGAGTAGCAGTACCTCTAAAATACCTAAGAATCCACTTTACTGCCTCCCAATGTTCTTTTCTTGGATTGTTCATATACCTACTCACAAATTCCACTACATGTGCAATATATGGTCTTGTGAAAACCATCGCATACATCAAGCTGCCAACTTCTCATGAATAATGGACCCTAGACATGTATTCTATCTCCTTATGTGTAACACCATGTTTCCCCCAACTTGTAAATATAACTATAATGGCCAAGAGACTATGGAAAACTCCATATGTGTGAATGTTGATTTGATGGACCTTTGAATGAAAGGTAAATGAATGTAAACCTTGTTATTTACTAGAAAATGGATAGTGTTTCATGATTGTTGGAAGGGGGGTGTACTTAGAAAGACCATGAATGTTATACAAAGAAATGGTGAAGGGGACCAGGAATGGTTGCATTAACCTTCACCAAATCAGTACTTACTAGATTTAATTGCTCAGGACCAGAACAATCATCTGACCCATAAATGAATTACAGTCCGGTTGGTAGGTGGGAGGACCTAATCAAGAGTTAATGAGGGGATGGGGAATAGCACCCATATGTAAGGTTTCTTGACTTAACCGTGGGCTAGGAATTCAAGCCACGCATAACCTTGCTGAAAGAGGTGAGAAAGGAAGGTGTGGTGGGGAGAGGGAGGCTTGCGAAGAGTGCAGAGATGAGAGGTGAATCTCTAGGGTTCAAGGAATAACTGGAAATAAGTGTTATGGTCATAGTAAATGGTGGGGAAGGTTATGATACAAGCTAATAAACGAGGTCAGTCCTCCTTGCTTGGTATCGTGTAAACCATTTCCAAGACCCTACAGGAGGAGGAGAGTAACCTTTGTCCCTACTGTTGTTGAGCCAGCAAAAAGGATTGTGTAGCAGAGCATCGTGGTCTAACTAGATGGTGGCCAGTGGTAAATCCATTTGGAGTGACTGAGCCTATGGTTGGGTGGAAATGGGCACCCCTTCCAGCAGTCGCTTCACATTGTCTCGTTCTGATAAGTATTTTCTCTGCTTTATTTGTTAAACTGGAATGATGGATGATTACTTGGACTTATGCATATGTGCATTTAAAAATTTCTTCCATGTGAAATGGCTATGTCATGTATATTCTTTCATCTCCTTGTGAATTTACACTTCCAACAGATAGACAACATGCCCAGTTTAATTATGGATGATTTTTGGGGCATAAGTTGTTAAGATGGTCAAGATAGGATATATTGTGTCGACCCAAAACTATCCGTCTGAAGAGGATACCTCTTCCAAACCCCTTTTTCGGGTGACCAGATTGCCAGACTCAAGTTCTCAACCCTTTAATGGTAAATCTCAAGAGGGGTAGCGAAGTTGAAGCCCTGAAAAGAGAAGGTCTCTTTGTTTAGAGACGAGCGGAAGAGATCCGTTCGAAAGGACCCACATGACCGATACCCAGGAACCTTGGGATAATCCCAAGGAAACCATGTTCTCTTGGCTTCATAGCTCCGAAAGTCCAAGACTTCGGAGTGAGACCGACCTTACTATCCTTACGCAGGCTGAGGGTGACTGAGAAACTCGGTCTCCCATGAGATTGACCAATGATAGGTCTTTTTTCCAAGTGGTTGGGTGGACCTATCTCGCTAAATTAAATCGAAGGCCACAACCCCAAAGGTTGGAGCCGCGAAGGACCCAACATCGTAGATCATGGGATCCTCCAAATCCTTTCCCCAACCATCGTCATATTGGAGACGCGTGGCGCTAGTCCCTCTACTTCAGAGGCTGGATGCTTCGAAAGGTAAGAGGAGTTTTCTTAGCAATACTCTCAAATGTCGAAACCCATAGGTAACTAGATTCATAGATCTATAGGTCTACATGACTAGATCTCAACTGTGAGATCTAAGGAATGTAGAAGATTGTCAGCCCAAGGTGACGAGGTATAGTGATGTCATCCATGGTGACGTGGATCCAATCTTAATGAGCCACATGCCACCTGGTTTTATGTGCATCACCTACCCCATAGGACCTTCGAATCATGACATGCATCGCTTCGGGTGAGGACACGTGTCGCCCCTAATCTAACTATGTGTCTGTCCGCGAGTTCGGACTTCAGTGGAATTAGAGTCAGGTGAGTCAAGAACTCCCGAATCTTGAGACCTGAAGTCGATCTCAGTCATTGGTTGTGACCAGAGTATGGACCGTTGATTTGACCTATGACTTTCCGCGAGTTCGGACTTCGGCGAAATCAAAGTCAGGTGAGACGAGAACACCTGAATTCTGAAGTCCTGATGCGTGCGAGGAACCTATCGAGTCAGACCCACGTGGAATTTCCACGGCCTCAACCAATGAACACATGAGGAGCTAGAGAGAGGTGTATCCTTCCAATTCTAATTTCAGTTCTAAGTATGGTAACTGTGGCGGGAAATCCCTGGACGAGAAAAATGGGATTTGAGACCCCAAATGGAGGTCTTTATTTCTTAATAAGAATGAAAATTGGATGCCCCACTATGGGTGTGCTACAAATTGGTATCAGAGCATGGTTACATCATTTGGCCTACTTGGGATCATGGACAAGTTGTGTAAAAACCACATTAAAGGGCTTTAAAGGTGACACCCTACCTTACTTCCTTCCTAAAAAGTATGGTTAAGCACTTATTACAGAAAATAATGAAAGCTTCATGTTGTGTGTGTGTGTTTGTATTTAAGAAATATGAGTTATGTGTTGTTCATATACTAATATACTGTTAACTAATAGCAAGTGTCTTGTCAACACTCAAGCGGTCGGTCAGTCACGTGAAAACTGCAAGCATAAAGGGTGGTAACACACCATGAAGTGGGGGATGGCTCCCACAATAGAGATGAGCAATCTGATGAGAGGAGGGCGGTAGAGAATCCTCTTGATCTGGCTAAGACTGTAAGGAGACTCATGGTCGAGTTACAGAACTGCAAGGCTGACAATGAGAGATTGATAAAAGAACAGGAGAAGAAAACAGAAATTAATGCAATCTTGTTGTAGAGTTTATCCGACATACAAAGACAACTGCAACATGGACCTTCTATCAATCATGTGAACTGACAACAGACGAAGAGGAACCGAAGTCCACCTGAGATACAAAAATTTGGTCCCATAAGTGGCCACACTAGGAGGAGTACCTCGAGGAAGGTCCAACCTGAAGACAGGGGACACTCATCGGGAGAATCCTCTAGAAAAGAAACTAGTGACTCAAAAGGATCTTCTAGTAGTAAAACTAGCTCACATTCCCAAAGGAAAAAGAAGAAATGAAAGAATTCCAAAGTCATAACCCTGAAGAGTTCAAGAAATCCAAACCAGCCTCTTTTGATGGTGATATTAAGAAAGGGTAAGAGGCAGAAGCTTGGCTGCTTGGACTAAAGAAGTACTTAAGAGTCCATGATTTCTCTAAAAACTTGAAGGCTCGAATAGCCACCTTCAACCTGAATGGAAAGGCTTCCATTTGGTGGGAAGATATTAAGAATGTGAAAGGAATCCATGAAGAGGACCTATCTTGGAAATTGTTTGAGAAACACTTAAAGAAGAAGTATCTGTCAGAAAAGTATTTCGACGAGAATACTAAAGAGTTCTATAAACTCAAGCTAGGACAACTCACCATAGAGGAATATGTTAGTAAATTCCTTGCGTTGATGAGGTATGTACCCTACATAAAAGAGGATAAGGTAAAAGTGTAATGATTTATTAGTGGGTTACCTCAGAAATACCAAAACAGGATTAAGTTTGACGAGCCAAATACCTTAGAAGACACTATCCGGAAGGCAAGATATTGTTATGAACAATTCAGGCGTCAAACATAACTTCACAAGGACTGGAAGCAGAAGAATAGTTCTGGGTTCAAGAAGAAGGGGTTTAAATCCCCAATATTTAATAACTATAGGAAGGATTCAAGGATAAGCCTTCCTACCTGAAGTGTGCACCAGTATAATTTCCCCTCCTAGAGTGGAAATAAACCTTTTGGATCAATCCCAGGAAAGATTGACAACCCAAAGAAGGAACCCTTGAAATGTTGGGGTTGTGGAGAAGAGAATCTACTGAGGGACTTTCTGCATAGACAATAGAACAATAGGAGAGTTTACAACATCCAAGAAGCTACCACTGCCAATGATGTGGTAGGAGTATGCCACGAATTTATGCAGTCGTGGATAATAAACAAGCCAACCAACAAGATTCAGTGGTGGAGATGGGAGGTATGATCGCTAACCATCTAATTTCTATTTTAATTGACCCTGGTTCTAACTTGAGTTATGTGGATCCTTGGACTATTGATAAGTGTAAATTGTAGCCACATAGACATGCTAAGCCATGGTTGGTACAGCTAGCCACTGGCACCAAAATAAAAGTAGAGGAGGCCATACCAGCTTGCCAACTCATTATGGGTGGATTGCCCACCCAATATACCCTTAACATACTTCCCCTAGGATCTTATGACCTGTTGATTGGTATGCACTGGCTAGCTGCATATAAAAATAAGTTATACTGTTACCATAAGACCTTATAATGCATAAATGAAGAAGGCGGAAAGATAACCCTCAGGGGAATCCAAAAGCCTGTCTCAGTGAGACAAATATCATCCCTTCAAATGAAGAAGTATTGCATAAAGGGATGTTATCTATATGCAATACATGTGTTGAATACTATTGAGGATGACATACCAAGCCTAGAGGACCACCCCCTATTAAGGGAGTTTAGATATGTGTTTCCAAAAGAGGTATCAATTTTACCCCCGAGAAGAGACATTGAATTCTCAATAGAACTTGCACTAGGAGCGGTGCCAGTGTCTAGGACACCCTATATAATGAGTACACCCAAACTAATTGAGCTCAAGCTACAGCTAAAATAAATGATGGATGACGGATACATCTGGCCCAGTGTATCTCCATGGGGAGCACCAGTCATGTTTGTGAAGAAGAAAGATGGTACACTCCGACTATGCATAGATTATAGACAACTAAATAAGGAAACCATAAAGAACAAGTACCCCTTGCCAAGAATCGATGACTTGTTTGACCAATTAGGAGGTGCTTCCATTTTATCAAAGATTGACTTGAGATCTAGATACCATCAAGTCCGAATCAAGGATGAAGACATCCACAAAACCGCCTTCAGGACAAGATATGGTCACTATGAATTAGTAGTAATACCATTTGGATTAACCAATGCCCCTACCACTTTTATGTGGTTGATGAACAATGTACTCAGTAAATTCATAGACAAATTTGCATTGGTTTTTCTTGATGAAATATTAATCTACTCCAAGAATAGAGAGGAGCATGAAGAACATCTTAGACTTGTACTTCAAGTGGTAAGAGAGCATCAGCTCTACGCTAAGTTTAGCAAGTGTGACTTTTTCCAGAAGAAAATACATTACTTGGGCCATGTTATATCTAAAGAAGGGGTGGCAGTAGACCATGACAAAATCAGATCCATTATGGAATGCCCTACCCCAAAGGATTTTTTGGATATGAGATCCTTTATGGGCTTAGCAGGATACTATAGGAGGTTTATAAAAGGATTTTCCAAGATTGGTTGTCCAATCAATGCCCTCCAAAAGAAGTGGGTTAAATTCATTTGGACACCAAAATGTGAAGAAATATTTCAGTCGCTAAAATACCTTTTGACCCATGCACCATTGTTGAAGATCGTCGACCTCGATAATGATTTTCTCGTGTGTATAGATGCCTTCAAGGAAGGACTCGGAGGAGTCCTTATGCAAGAAGGACGAGTGATTTACTATGAGTCCAGAAAATTGAATGAGCATGAAATCAATTATGTTACCCACAATCTAGAGTTGGTTGCCATAGTGCATGCTTTAAAAATGTGGATGCATTACCTCTTGGGTAGGAGATTTGTACTTATGACAGACCATTATGGGTTGAGACACATGTTTGATCAACCAAAACTCAATTCCAGGCAAGCTAGATGGATGGCTCTCCTTAGTGAGTTTGATTGCGACATCAAACTTATCAAAGGGAAGGAAAATAGGGTGATCGATGCCCTTAGCAGAAGTATGAAAATGATTCACCTGGAAATGGTGAGCACCTGTGAAACAGATCTCATGGAAAGAGTCAGGAAGCCACACAAAACAGATGCATTCTTTAGGACAATGACATCGTACCTTAATCAAGATGTTAATCCCTAAATAGTGGATCATTACCCCTTAATTGGGGCATATTACATTAGTAATATTATTTTATTTATGTCATCTTGAGTCCATTATTTGTAATTATACCTTCTAGTATCCTATATATACCAAGGAGACATTTTCATTTGGAATCATCTTGTAATTGAACATTTATGTGGGAATAACGAGGTTTCCCCCTCGAAGAGGCTTATTATCTGAATTTATCTCTTTTTCAAGGTGTTCAATACTTATTCTGAGGTTTTTCTATGCTATATTTATATTTGGTTCCTAACATATGGTATCAGAGCTCAAGGTCTTGGGGTTTTGCTGCTACATCTGAGACACCTTGGAATTTTCGCTATAACTTTTGTTCTACAATGATTCTTAAGGAACGGCTTGGAGGATGTTTAGTAGATGGATCAAGGTACGTTGGGTTACAATTTCATCTCTTTGGGCCTTATACTTTTGGAGATATAGCCTTTATAAGATAGGGTTCTTGAATCATCCTGAATTGAGCCATTGTGGAATTTTCACTATAAAATGTTTTATGTAATGTTTCAGACCTTGAACTCAGGAGGATATTCACAAAAATTCATAAGGTAACTGTGGTAACAATTTTTGTTTCTGGGTTATCTTACATTTGTAGATACACCCTATGGAAGATAGGGTATCTGACTAGTCCTATTGACTAGTCTCAACTAGGTGTTCTAGGTAAAAAAATCATAACTTCTTCCTAGAGTATCCAAATTGAGTGAGACTAGTTGCATTGAATAGTGGACAGACCATAGTAGTTCAGGTATGATTTTCATAATGTTATATCAATAATTTTGTGTGGGGCATGTTGTACAAGTGAGATCTCCTGGAAAGGAAAAAAATCAGCAAGTTGTGGGGAAGTTACTGTAAATTCCACTTGGCACATCCATTTTTGATCAGACCTGTGGCATTGCAGAGAAGAAATATCAAAGACCTACAAAAAATAAAATTTCATACTCAGAAGGGCTGAAATTTTGGAGATACAATAAAAGGAATATTGTCTAGTAGAACCAACTCAAAATCAAGGTTTAAAGTGATACTTGGCCAACATGCTACCAAAAAAGGGAAATTCTACACCAAATAATCCTCCATACAATCCTACTTGGACTCTTGATGAAGGTGAAGAAATGTGTAGGTACATAGATGATTTACAAAATAAGACAGTAACAAAAGATGAACTACAAGAGATGGAAGCTAAGTTGGAGGCAATAAATACTAAGATGGATGGTTTAAAAGAGGAGATCATGGAAGGATTGAAAAAATTTGTAATAGAGAGGACACCTGAAAGTGAAAATGTATCCCATAAAATTCATGATGAGGACACAAGGAAGGTGAATCAAGAATGGAGAAACTTCAACTTTGGGTTGAAGACCAACCACGTTCCTAAGATCGGTATGAGGAAGTTTGAAGGAAAAGACCCTATCACATGGATACTTCAGATGGAGCAATTCTTTGATATACATAATGTGCCACATACACAAAAGGTACGAATTGCTTCTTTATATTTATAACCCAATCAATTTGTATGGTATCAATGGCTTTGTTCTCATAAATCACTCGTCACTTGGACAATTTTCATGGAAGAAATGATAGCACACTATGAGGATACAAGGAGCAATACCTTCTTTAGCCAATTGATAAATCTCAAGCAAAAGGGTTCAGTTACAGAGAACATTGAGAAATTCCAAATATTGAATATAAAGGTAACAGATATTCCAGATGAGCACTTGATTGATGTATTCATAGAAACTTTAAAGGATAACATTCAACATGAGGTTCTCCTTTGGGAACCCAAATCATTGGAGAATGCATTTAGGGTGGCAAGAAATGTTGAAAGTAAAATTATGGCTATGGATACTAGAAGGACCAATCCTAACATCTATAGAGAGAATAATGACCCTTCTTCTAAAACACCTCAACCTACAAGGCTGACACCTCAACAATTGGAAGAAATAAAAGAAAAAGGTTTATGATTTAACTATGACAACAAGTATAGTAAGGGACATAAGTGTGGTGAGAATAAATTATTCTACATAGATTGTGAAGAGGAAGAAGAACAAGAACAAGAACCATCTCAAGATGAAAACGTAAAAGCAATTTCGTCTGAAGAGTTGACTCCCACAATATCGTGTAATGCATTGGCTGGAATTAGCACTCCTCAAACCCTCAAGATCGAAGGATATATCAAAAATAAAAAGGTAATAGTCCTAATTGATTCTGGCAGTACTCATAATTTCATTCACTATAGATTAGACAAAGCTCTCAATTGCTTTGTATATCTAGCACCAGAGTTTGAAGTAATGATTGCATATGGAGGAACTATCAATTGCTCAGGAAAATGCAATAAGATCAATCTTAATATGGGGGAATATGTAATGAATAGTCCAATGATTTCCATACCCATGGGTGGTGTTGATGTTGTACTAGGAATCCAATGGTTACAATCATTAAGAACAATGGCTTTTAATTTTCAAGAACTTTTCATAAAATTTTCATTGGAAGGAAAAGAAATTGAGTTAAGAGGCATCATAGGGAAACCCGGTAAGGTGATAAGCTCTAATGGCATGACAAAATTATTGAAAAAGGGGCATCAAGGTGTTATTGCACAACTATGATCACTAGATGTTCAAACATCTAAGCCATATATTCCTCTACATCTCCAAGGGATCATCGATAAGCATTCCAAAGTATTTGAAGATATTCCCAAAGGTCTTCCACCCACTCGAAATCATGATCATGAT
>JASDQU010502001.1:137054-157214 GCA_032191745.1 Picea mariana
CTCCTTCCAGTTGTAGCTGGAAAACAAAGGAAGTTGGTGCTTCCAATGAATGTAATCCTTCAAGACATATAAGAAAAAGCATTCCGTGGTTTTCTCCTGATTTGGGTTTCTATGTAAAACACTGGTGTACTGTGTATGTGTGTGATTGTTTATTTCTTACTGCTCATTATTGGATAATAATTCTACATTGATATAACATTTGAAGAAAAAGGATTATAATTACGCTATTACTGATTCACCCCCCCTCTCAGTAATCCAACAGGACACGTACGTGGAAAGACTCGAGAAGGCTATCATAGTTTCATATTAGAAGTTCGAGAGAATGAGACATGAACTGGATCTTGAGGATAATGGTATCGAATGAATACTCCTTCGATACCATTATAAAAAGTGGAGATTCCCGAAAGAAATAAAGGGAACTTATTGAAAATCGATAAATTGGAAAATCAAGGGTCCAATCTTAGGATGCCATTTGAGGAGGTGGAAGCTTGAAAGATTGTACTGAATCGAGGAGATGATATAGGTTGGGTTTGAATATAATAATACATGGGGTTACATTAAGGGAGTGTGGTGGATGAGACAGAGTTATCGAAGTGCGACGATCGTAGTTTTGGATGATGCGTGGAATTAAACACTCTAAACAACATGATTCTGAATCGGTTATGACTGAAGCTTGAATTTCCTTAGTGAAGTATGAATGTATGCCTTGTAGGGAAGAAAATAGGCATGGAAAATAAGAGGGTGGAGCATAAAAATTAAAAAATATGGGTTGTTGTGGGAGGTGAGCCACAACAAAACCTTAGAGGAATAAGTCTATTTAGAACAACCTGAAGGATTTAAGTTGAAAGAAAATTAGGATTATGTAAGTAATCTAAAAAGGCTTTGTATGGTCTTAAACAAGCTCCTAGAGCATGGTTCTCAAGTCTATAACAACAAGGATACAAGAGAGGGACTATTAACAACAACCTATGTATCAAAATTGAAGAACAAAATATGATTGTTGTTGTGGTATATGTGGATGATATCATTTTTGAAAGTAATTTGACTATGTTGACATCCAAAAGTGCAACATGGAATCACTTCCTGCAAATGAGTTGCAATGCCTTATTACTTATATATATTTAATAATATACTAAACAGGTGGGACCCCATTGTGTGAATAGTGATGAAAGACGCTTTTATTTCATCATTCTCATAGTTACCTTTAAAGATGAATCTACAATTTGAAATTTTAAACTGCTTCCGTGTAAAATAAATGAATGATGGTGTATTAGCGATTTAATTTAATTTTAAAGGGGAAGGGGAAAAATGTTGTTTTAATGAGCATATTGGCTTATTCTTGCTACACATATAATTTGACTTGTTGATTTAAACTCCAAGCATGGGACATGTATAGTTATGGCATATCGCACTTATGATATTCTTGTCATTATCATGGACATTATTTAATTTTTATAAGGTGTCAATTCTTCCCTAGCAAGGAATGTGGGACATAAGATGTATTTGGTGCTAAGTGTCAAAGTCTGCATATAAAAATTAGGGGTTAATGGAAGGTGGCAAGTTCGATCTTGGGATTGAAATGTTATGTGGCACATTTAGTGGACTATGCATTGGATGTATTGAGTGTGCTTGTACTTGGATATAGTTGATGGAATTAATGTGAGATACGATGTGAAATTACTGCACGTCACTCTAACCTTATGTCGAGGTTGCCACCCTCACTTGGTTTGTGATTGTGTTGGTTTCTTTGGATGGTGTTGCCTCCATTTTTCTCGGCCTTGGAAAGAATAGTCATGCATGTGGTTTTCTTGGCATTCTCCATACATGTATGATGGCTCTTACTTCTCCATATATTAAATATAGCTTCACTTGGAATAAAATCATGATGTTGGTTCTTATATTTTCTTATAGACTGTGTTTTCTTTCTAAATTTTAAATGAATGTCTGTGGGTATCGACTATGTAAATTGCATTTAAAGTGGAGGTTCTCCCTGTTGGAATTTAAGTGTTTCAAGCTGATTAATGGTTGAAATTTCCTTTATGTTTGGATTATGAGATAGCATTGCGTCCAAAATAAGTGACTATGGAAAATATTTTTTTGGTTTCACTCATCTTTGATCATTAAAATTCAAGGATTTTATTTATCTGTGAAACAAAAGAATAGTCGTTTTCTTAAACGCCATTACCCAGTCTTTGGAAGATTTGTAGCTCCTTCAAATTACCTATCAATTGTTTGTGAATGTATGGGCATATTTTCCTTGTGGCCGCTATGAGAGGTTTGTAGAGAGGTCTGTGGGAAGTATGTTGTGATGAGAGATGATTAAATGTTTTTACAAACCCCTTGTGAAGGTTTCTCCTTTATGTTTTCCCAGACCTCAGTTATTTTATTGATGTATGGAAATTAAGAGATTTGAAATTTGGTCTTGATGTATGTTATAAGTGATTAATCTGACAATGGGAAGATTGGTTAGTTTCATTAATTATTGTCTCATTTGTTATGTATAAATCGGGGTTTGTCGATTTTGAATTGGTATTATGTTTAATAAACAATGAGCACAAGTTGCACATGGGTTTTGAACCGAGTCTGTTTACGCAAAAAATATTAAATTTTGTGATACCAGTGTTGTATAGTGAAAGGTCGATGGCTTATGTTGTCTTCTTAGCCTCCCACACGCACTTGATGTAGTCTAATTTTAATTGTGTTCAGTGACTCTGATAACAGTATTTTATAGAAGCTCTGCTAATAAAAAGAAAAGAAAAGGAAATTGGAGTTGTAAATTTTGATTGTCCTGGAAAATTCCTAGGGTTTTACATTGGGTATTATATAACTGTTGTGTATTGGATTTAAATTATGAAACAAAGAAAAGTTTTGGCAGTTGATGGTGATGGAATTTTTTTAGATACTATTGCATATAATATAACAATAATCATCTTTTTTTCCCTTTCATTATACCATTTTTTTCTCATTATATACTCCTTTCCATCCCAAATACATTTAAAGAATTCCCTATTCTATTATTATGAAATTCAAATTATTTTTTAAAAGAGAAAGGATTAATAACAAAAGAGAAAAGGATAGTTGATGACTGGTGTTTGGAAGTTGGATATGGATACAGTCCCTGTTACTTTTGCATTTGTTTGAACAACATTTTTTGGTCGTTTCCCATCCATGCTACCATTTTTCGCACATTATAAGCCCCTCATATTCCCAATATACCTATCACTCCTTGTTCAAATGGAAATTGATTTTTGAGTTTTAAGATGTTGATAGATGGATTGCATGTGCTTCTTTGTGGAATAATAGAGACAACCTTTTGATTTTATTTAGGTAGAGTATTGATGCATGGATTGTTAAGAGTTTTTCATAACATGTTTGGCATATTTCCTTAGGATGAGTTTCTTTAGAAAAGGAAATAATGGCAGAGGTGCTAATAGAGGCAGAGGAAATTGGAAAAGAGGCCATAGAAGGCCACGATTTTCCATACATTTTGATGTTGATCCAAATGAATTAAATCAACTTTTTCAAGCTAGGTTCTTCAACCTAGTTGGCCGAAGTAAACTGAGGCAAGANATTTTGATGTTGATCCAAATGAATTAAATCAACTTTTTCAAGCTAGGTTCTTCAACCTAGTTGGCCATGGGATCCTCCATCCTCGACCTAAGAGGCATCCCTTCCAACCACATAAAATAGTTTATGGTATCTGTGTTCCCCCTCACATTTCTATGCAACCAGAACCACCTATCAATGATGGTTGGAAAGAGATTTTCTATAAACCTATTGCTCATCACCATGGTTGGCCTATTGTGTCTTTTCCATTACCCCCTCCTCGACCACCAAAAAATAAAAATGCCCAAGTTGATCATATTGTCTCACCTATGCAGTCTTCTCATGTAAGTAAGAGGCTAGAAACAGATGTTCCCAAGCCTAAGCAAGATAAAGGAAAATGAGTGGCCACTCCCTCCAAGTTATCCAAAGAGTCCTTTGAATATGTGTCTTCATGTCTTAATCTCAAAGATGATTGTTCTCACATTATCAGTGCAGTCTAGCCTTAAGGTTCCAATCAACCTAAGGCTGCAACAAAAAGATCAAAAGAGGACAATAGTGAAAGGAGGCCAAATTAATCTTACAGTAAATATGGTTTTTAATGATGATTGATGTTATTTTCTATTGAGGATAGTATTTTTATTTTGACAATGTTTTGGATAGCAGGCATATATTTAGGCAATTTGCTTTGGACAACATAGATATAATGCAATTTTTGGATATGGTCATGTTATATTTTGTTGATATTAAAATATTTGATCATAAATATGAGAACGAAAGTTACAAAGAGGATGCTTGAATCAAATGATTGAGGTTTTATATTTCATGTTTGATGATTATTAAAAGAAATGAAAATGGGAGTCACAAGGGGTCCCACCTATTTAGTTATTATTTAATTAGACCATTATTTATATATATTATTATAATTTTTATCTTAACTAATTAGTTAAGATAATTATTCTTAACCAAAAAGGTAGTTGAACTACCATAACCTATTGAGAAGGAATAAAAGCTCAACCAAATGAAGAGACAAAAGGAGGAGAATAGAAGGAGAACTGCATCCATAAGGTTTGTTCTATACTAGTGAGATACTTTCATTTTTCATTCATTCTGAGTTTACTAGAAGGATTAAACCTCTTGATGACAGTAAGGTCTTATTGAAGGAAGCATGATTCAAAACATAATCATATATTTTAGCAGCTTGTTTTAAAGGTGTATGATTTACCTTTGGCAGTTTGTGTGTTCTTGTTCTTTTATGAATTAAATTCCATGACTAATAAAGAATATCTTGTAGAGTCAAGTGACAAAATTTTGTGGCAAGCTGATCCAGATATTTAGCTTTAGTTTTCTTTTATTATCAGAGTCTTCTTGTATGGTGCCCATCAGAGGCTTCTAAATATGACTTTGTTCCCTACCCTCGCAGGGGTTTGTAAAGAGAATTCAGTCTTGTATCTCAAAATGAAATCAATACAAAAATCAGTTTTTTGATTTTGGTATCACATATGTATTTTGATGATCTGGTTCATTTTTTCTTTTATCTCCATGTACACACTCATGTAATTTATGTTCAAGTTTTTTTTTTACACAGTTACATATAATATATAAAACAAACCAGCCTTAGTCCCTTGTACTTAATACCTACAGATTAAGTGATTGGTTTTTTTTAGTTTTAAGGCTATAAACCCCAGGTAACATTCCCAACTATATTTCTTTAGCCCGACAAGATCTGAAAATGTTTGAGTAAGGTTCTACATACCTTTTCCTCAATATTTATTTGGTGACCATATTAGGGAGATATTCCACATCTCTCTTGTTGATTGTTTGATTATCTTTCATTTTTTTGTTTTGGCTGATTACTCTTTCACTGATTTTCCCATGAAAGTACCTGTTACAAGACAACCCAATATTGGAAACAGTCTTGATGACCAAACCAACATTGCATTAACCTTATTCAACACTATTTTAGAAACTTCTAGTACTCATGATGAACTTGATCACTCTTGGTAAGTAATTAAAAGGGACATAAATATTCATGAACGTTGGGAACCAAGAAAAAGACAGCTCAAAAATCAATAGTAACCTCCCTTTTCCTACTTCTTTGGTCTTTCATTTCATGTCCTCTAATCCTCACCTCTTTCGAAGGAGAAGAGAGTTGTCCCTTGAAGATACCCCTATTTTTGAAATAGGAAGGATGAAAATTGTCTTATGAACACAAGAAAGTGCTCTTAGGTGAACTTTATCTTATTCTTCTAGTTCACCTTTTTCACCCATAACTATCACTTTCTACATGAAAGTTGTGGGTAGTGGTAGTGGCACCATAGGTGCCTCTTCCTCGCAACCTTCTGCTAAATCAGTAATTGGTAGTATCTATAGTCATCATATCCCTATTCAATCCACTACCAATCCTACTAAGGTCATAAAGAAATATGATATTTTCCAATTCGAGGAATATGCTATAACCAGCCCATGGCACGTATCTTCTCCCTTGAATATGACACCTTTTACTCACCCATTACTAAAATTCAAGGAGCATTTACCTAGGTTTTCATAAAATAATATCATTACTACAAACAAACATATGGTATCATTTTCTAATTCTTTTCATAACATAAGGGCTAACGATAAAGAAACTTGCATGCATCTATTTGTCAACTCTCTTGAAGGGAAGGATGAAGTAGATGTTTTTTATCTCCCTCCAAAAATTCTTTCCACTTGGGAAGAATTGGTTTACTCGTTCAAGTCCACTTATGGACAATCCAAGAGTCCAGATGAGAAGTTAAGGGAATACACCAATATTTCCTATAAATATGGTGAAACCATTAATTCTTTTAACCTTCTCTTCACCAAATTATATAATCAAATCCCTGAACTAATCAGTCCTCAAAATCAAGTTGCTTTCATGCATTATTACAATGCATTACCTTCTCTTTATCATCATAGACTTTAAGAGAAGGTTATTGAAAATCTTGGTTCCACTCTTCATACTTTCCTATAATATGAGGAGAAACTCGAAAGAATGGGTTTCCATAAGGGATAATTGGTCAAGCAAACAAATATTCCTTCCCTCCTACAACTCATTCAAGATATGAATAATAGGATGATAGCCTAAGAAAGAAAAGTAAATTCCCTGTCCCCTGCCCCTGGGGAACCTTCTTCTTCCTTAGCACCTTTTAGAAGTACTAATGAAAATATTTTTCAGCCAAATGCCATAATGTCTCACAATTGGTGTAAATTCTGTGAAGAAAATCATGAAGAAAGTACTTGCGAAGTTAAGAAAAATGCTAGAGATAATATCTTTGGAAAAATGCCCAATACCACGATCGTTGTTTTAGATTAGGTTGAACTAAAAGATGTTATGGTAATCAATACCAGGAATAAATCGTACACTGCCAAGGGAAAATATGACCTTCCCTGTACTTATTCCACCCCAAGCTCATCTTCTCAAAGTGTTGACACACAAGTTGTCAGAAATTTGGATAATCAAGGAGTGTCTTTTCCTCTTCCCTCTTCTAAGTATAACATCCTTAATCAATTAGATAATATCAAAGTTGATGCTACTCTTTTGGACGTGGTTTTCATCCCAGAACAACAAAAGCATCTCAAAAACTTTATGGAAGATAAAATTTCTACCATATCCAATCTATTTGAAGAGTCAAAGTAAGAGGATTCAACTGTAAATAAGATAGGTGTAAATAATTTTAGGAACACTGGAAAAAATCACCCTTTCTATATCTTTGTAAAAATCATGGATATAATAGCTCATTGTTGCCTAATTGATGGCAGATCCAGTCCAAGTGTAATGTCTAAAATTATCATGGAAGAGCTTGGATTATCATGCACTAATGAAAATTCTAGAAGCATGCTCTCTTATAACAGTTTACAACAATCAACCATAGGTGAAATCAAGGATGTAATCTTAGTTTTGTGTGTACATATTGAGATAAGAACAACCCTTAACATCCAAGTAATTGATATTCCAGTGAATAACTATTACATTATTTTAGGAAGAGATTGGAAAGCTTTAACTGGTGGACACCTTTCACTTGATGGAACACACTTGTTCGTCCCTCGGAATGGAAAGAACATTATAGTACTTAGGGAAGGAAGAATTTCTCCATATATAGAGAGTGTTCCCAAACCTAATGTAAACTATCTCGAAGAAGATTTGGGAGTGTACTCTATCTTCGCTGATGAGGGTGACACTATACTTGAACCAATTGATTTAGATGATTGCATGTGGCACATGCATTTGGATGGATCATGTTCAAATGAAGGTAATGGAGCCGGTATCATTCTATATTCTCCTATAGGTAAAATCCACAAATTTTCTTATATATTAGAGTTTTCTTGCACAAACAACGTCACCAAGTTTGAGGCCTTATTGTTAGGCATCAAAAATGCATATGACCTTGGTTGTGGCAACCTTACAATTTTTGGTGATTCTGAACTTTTTATGAATCTTGTACATAAGATTTATTCACCAAGCAATGATTTGTTTAAACTCTGTACTCAAGTTGTTTGGATTTTCATTTCAAATCTATTATCGTTCAACATCACTCATGTTAAGAGGGAACTTAATTCAATGGATGATAGGTTAGTTGTGTTTGCAACGTCCCCTACCCAGCAACTTTTGCCTCAAAGACCTGATTGTAAGTTTCAATCTCTATATCGTCCTCACATCCCTGATAACGTAGAATCATGGAAGGTCTTCCTGAGTGATGAAGGCATTTATGCTTTCATACAAAATGAACCATTTAAGCCCAAAGAAATCATATCTATTGAAGATGAAAAATTTCCTAAAGGCTTTACTCCTCTTGAAAGTTCATTTTCATCAAGTGATGTAGGCAACAAAGAAAAAAATAAGGAAGAGGAGTCGAAAAGGAAAGTTGGTGATACCATTTCCTTGAATATTGGGACATCTGAATCTCATAATATCATTAAATTAGGTGCCCAATGTTCTGATGAAGAAAAAGAGAAATTCACAGAACTACTCTATGAATTTCAAGATGTTTTTGCATGGTAATACGCAGATCTCCATGGTTTTGATCCTACTCTCATACATCATGCCATTCCTATCAAGGAAGGGGTAAAAACAGTTAGTCAAAAACAAAGACCTATTAACCAAGCGCTCGAAGCCACTATTAGAAAGGAATTGGAAAAATTGTTGAAAGCTAATATAATCTTTTCAGTTAAGCATTTTGAGTGGGTTTCAAATCTAGTCCCTATTCAGAAAAATACTGGTCAGATCATATTATGTGTTGATTTTCGTGCATTGAACAAAGCAAGTGTCAAAGACCATTTTCTGCTTCCTAATATGGAAATGATTTTACAACAGGTTGCAGGGTCTCAAATGATGTCCTTACTTGACGGTTTTCTCAAGTATAATCAAATCAAGGTAAAAAGGACTGATAGGTACAAAACCACATTTACCACACGCTGGGGTACATTTTCTTATGAACGCATGCCTTTTGTATTGTCAAATGCAAGTGCCCTTTTCAAATAGCTATGTAGAGAGATTTTGATGATCTAATAGGTAATATTATTCAAGTTTATCTTGATGATTTGACTATTTATTCTAAAAACCGGTTGGATCATTTGGTCATCTTAGAAAAGTTCTCATGCACAACAGAAAATTTGGAATTTCTTTAAATCCTTCCAAGTCTATTTTCAGTGTCATGAAGGGAAAGCTCCTCGGTCATATTTTTTTTATTCAGGGATAAGCATAGATCCTGAAAGGATTACTGCGGTTCTAAACCTCCCTGCCCCCACCTCCAAGAAAGAGGTTCAAGATTTCATGGGCATTATTAATTTTGTCCATAGATTCATTCCTAGTTTTTCCATCATTGTTAAACCAATCCATAATATTTTGAAGCAAGATCATTCTTTTTATTGGACAAATGACGTCAAGAATTATTTCCTTAGGATTAAGAAAGCAGTCATCTCTGCACCAGTGTTGGCGAAACCGAATTTTGAAAACACTTTACCATATATAGAAATGCCACCGAGGAAGAAATTTATGCTATCCTCTTACAAAGTGATGACCAAAATAATGAAAAACCTGTAGCTTACATGAGCCAGAGTTTATCAGATGATGAATCAAACACTCTTATATTGTGAAACATTTTTTTTCTCTTGTTAAGGCTATAGAAAAAAATTTCATTTTATTTTAGGAAAACATACGTAGGTAAAAGTACCTTTGCCTACTGTCAAGTTTATGCTTTCACAGAATTATCTTTCAGGAAAACTTGCACACTGGCTTGCCAAAATTCAGGAGCATTGTTTGACGATCATGTCTTCAAAGACAATCAAGGGACAAGACTTAGCCCTTCACCTAGCTCAGCACCCTGAACTAAGTGAATAACTTGACGATCAATATAATCATCTTTCAACTCTATTCTATATTGAAAATCAAAATCTTTCTATAGCTGATCATCCTTGGTATAAAAATATGGTGTATTATTTGCAGCATCAAAAGTACCAAGATAGCCTAGATCCTCACCAGAAAAGGAGACTCTGCCTTGAATATTCCAAGTATATCATTTTGGGGGACTCTTTGTTTAGGAGGTCTGCTGATGGTTTGTTACTTTGATGTGTAAATGATGAAGAAGCACAAAAATTGTTACACAAAATCCATGGCTCATCAACTTATGTCATCCACATCGGTGGTCATTTTTCTGCTAAGGCTACTGCTTTTAGGATCATAAGAAATGGTTACTATTGGCCTTCAATATTCCATGATTCATATGAATTTGCAAGATCCTATGATAAATTCCAAAAATTTGTTGGGAAAGAATGCCTTTCTTCTATTCCTTTACAACCTATCCTTCCAAATTTCTGTTTTTCTAAATGGGGTCTAGATTTTATTGGCCCTATCAATCCCCCATCTTCTATCGGACATATATTTATTTTGATAGCCACTTATTATTTTACTAAGTGGACTGAGGCTATCCCTCTTAGACATGCACAGGATGAGCAAGTAATGTATTTCCTAGAATCTAATATCTTTTCTAGATTCGGCATCTCATTAGAGATCATTATGGACAATGGCCCAGCCTTCATTTATGCAAAATTGACTCAATTTCTGGCTAAATTAGGTGTCAAAATTTTTACTTCATATGCTTATTACCCTCAGGGAAATGGGAAAGCAGACTCCACTAACAAGAATCTGGTTAGGATCATAAACAGGATCATAGAAGAAAAACATCGTCAGTGGCACACACTTCTCACTTATGCTCTTTGGGTAGATCACACAACCACCAAAGCATGTACAATAGTTAATCCCTTTCAGCTCATATATGGCCAAGAGGATATTATTCCTACTGAACTAAAGCTTTCCTTCTTACGGCTAATATTACAGATTGGAGAATTAAATTATTCCAATTTCCCCCAAAGGATAAATGCATTGTTATCCCTGGAAGAACAAAGGAATTTTTCTTTAAAGAACATAAAAAGAAGGAAACAAACTGTGAAAAAGTATTTTAACAAATGGGAAAAGGTTGTTGAATTCAAGATTGATGACAAAGTCCTACTATGGGACTCGTCCCATGCTGAAAGAGGAAGACACTCTAAGTTCCAAAAATTATGGCTAGGTCCTTTCAAAATCACTTTTATCTTGAGCATAAACTCATACCTTCGAAAGTATTTGGAAGAGCGATTGTTCTCTTACAATACTAATGGTTCCCACTTGAAACATTATGTGGAACCGGCTTGATCATTAACACTTATGAAAAAATAATTGTTGTATATAATCTTTTCTCTTACTATTTTCTTTTTGCTTTGGGTTGTTGAGTTTTAATTTATGTTGTTTCATTTTTCATAATTATCAGAAATAAAGTCTGGATCAGTTTTTCCCTAACAATGTCATTCTGTAAGTATTGTTGATTGATGAAAAATAAGGTACACACAACTATCCCAATGTCCTCCTTTCATACATCATTGAAATAGTTGCTTTCTTTTAATATTGTTGTATTATAGTTTGTTTTGTCTTCTTCCTTGTTTCTACTATCCCTTTCTTCCCTCCATCCTGAGATTCAAGAGAATGTGAGAAATATTCTCCTTGAAATTTTAAGAAGCATTATCTTCTATGTCTTATTCAATCATTACGCATATAGTACCAAATCCCCTCATACGTATCACTTTCCATAAGTTATTCCCAAAGTCTTATCCCATTATTTCCCTTAAACCATTTTTTCCCCCTGCTGTATAACTATTATTTTCAGCAGTTTTTCAATCATCTATTTCTATTGGTATGCGAAACCAAAACATTCTGAGTTCTAAATCTATTGAGAACACATTTCCCTATGGAGTTCCCAATTCATTGACACCCAAAAGCGCAACATGGAATCCCTACCTGCAAATGGGTTGCAATGCCTTATTACTTATATATAAATTTAATAATATACTAAATAGGTGGGACCCCATTGTGTGAATAGTGATGAAAGATGCATTTATTTGATCGTGCACATAGTTACCTTGCAAATATGATTCTACAATTTGAAATTTGAAACTGCTTCTGTTTGAAATAAATGAATGACGATGTATTGGTGATTTAATTTAATTTTAAAGGGGAAGGGAGAAAATGTTGTTTTAATGAGCATCTTGGTTTATTCTTGCTACACATATAAATTGACTTGTTGATTTAAACTCCAAGAATGAGCCATGTATAGTTATGGCATATCGTACTTATGATATTCTTGTTATTATCATGGACATTGGTTAAGTTTTATAAGGTGACAATTCTTCCCTAGCAAGGAATGTGGGACATAATATGTATTTGTTGCTAAGTTTTAAAGTATGCATATAAAAATTATGGGTTAATGGAAGGTGGCAATTTGATTTTGGGATTGAAATGTTATGTGGCACATTTAGTGGACTATGCGTGCAGTGTTGGATGTATTGAGTGCTCTCGTACTTGGCTATAGTTGATGGAACTAATGTGAGATATGATGTGGAATTACTACACGTCGCTCTAACCCTACCTCGAGGTCACCACCCTCATTTGGTTTGCGATTATGTTGGTTGTTTTGGCTCATGATGCCTCCATTTTTCTCAGCCTTGGAAAGAATAGGCATGCTTGTGGTTTTCTAGCCATTATCCATACATGTATGATGGATCTTACTTATCCATTCATGAAATATAGCTCCACTCAGAATAAAATCAGGATGTTGGCACTTAGATTTGCTTACAGACTATGTTTTCTTTCTGAATTTTAAATGAATGTATGTGGGTATCGATTGTGTAAATTGCATTTAAAGTGGAGGTTCTCCATGTTGGCATTTAAGTGTTTCAAACTGATTAATGTTTGAAATTTCCTTTCTATTTGGATTATGCGATAGCATTGCATCCAGAATGTGTGATTGTGGCAAATAATGTTTTGGTTTCACTCATCTCTAGTCATTAAAATTCAAGGGTTTATTTTCTTTGTGAAACAAAAGAATAATTGTTTGCTTAAATTCCATTACCCAATCTTTGGAAGATTTGTAGATCCTTCAAATTACTTGTCAATTGGTTTTGAATGTATGGGTGTATTTGCCTTGTGACCACCATGAGAGGTATGTAGAGAGTTATGTGGGAAGTTTGTTGTGATAAGAGATGATTAAATGTTTTTACAAACCCCTTGTGAAGGTTTATCCTTTGTGTTTTCCCATACCTCAGTTCTTTTATTGATGTATGGAAATTAAGAGATTCAAACTATGGTCTTGATGTATGTTATAAGTGATTAACCTGATAGTGGGAAGATTGGTTAGTTGCGTTAATTATTGTCTCATTTTTTATGTATCAATCGGGGTTCATCAATTTTGAAGTGGTATTATGTTTAATAAACAATGAGCACAAGTTGCACATGGGTTTCTAACCCAATCTGTTTACGCAAAAAATATTAAAGTTTGTGATACCAGTGTTGTATAGTGAAAGATCGATGTCTTATGTTGTGTTCTCAGCCTCCCACATGCACTTGATGTAGTCTAGTTTTAATTTTGTTGAGTGACCCTGCTAACTGTCTTTTATAAAATCTTTGATGATAAAAAGAAAAGAAAAGGAAATTGGAGTTGTTAATTTTGAAAGTCTTGGAAAATTCCTAGGGTTTTACATTGGGTATTATAAAATTGTTGTGTATTGGATTTAAATTATGAAACAGAGAAAAATTTTGGCAGTTGATGGTGATGGTGATGGAATTTTTGGTAGTTGATGGTGATGGCATTTTTTAGATACTATTGAATATAATAGACCAGTAATCATTTTTTTTCCCTTTCATTATACCATTTTTCACTCATTATATGCCCCTCACCTTCCTAAATACATTAAACGCATTCCCTATTCTATTATTATGAAATTTAAATTCTTTTTGAAAAGGGAAAGGATTAATAATAAAAGAGAAAAGGCTAGATAATCACTTGTGTTTGGAAGTTGGATATGGATACAGTCCCCATTACTTCTGCATTTTCTTGAACAATATTCGTTGGTAGTTTCTCATCCATGCTACCATTTTTCGCACATTATAATCCCTTCATCTTCCCAATAGCCCTATCACTCCCTATTCAAATGGAAATTGATTATTGAGTTTTAAAATGTTGATGGATGGATTGCATGTGCTTCTGTGGTGAATAATAGAGCCAACCTTTTGATTTTATTTAGGTAGAGTATTGATGAATGGATTGTTAATATTTTTTCATAAAAATTTTTGCATATTGCCTAAGGATGAGTTTCTTTAGCAAAGGCAGTAACAACAGAGGTGATAATAGAGGCAGAGGAAATTGGAAAAGAGGCCATAGAAGGCCATGCTTTTCCATACATTTTGACACTGATCCACAAGAATTAAATCATCTTTTTCAAGTTGGGTTCTTCAACCTAGTTGGCCATGGGATCCTCCAACCCTAACCTGAGAGGCCTCCCTTCCAACCACATCAAAAATTTTATGGTATCTGTGTTCCCCCTCACGTTTCTATGCAGCCATAACCACCTCCCAATGATGGTTGGAAAGATATTGTCCATCAACTTTCTTCTTATCACCATGGTTGGCCTACTTTGTCTTTTCCATTACCCCCTCCTCCACCGCCAAAAAATCCAAATTCCCAAGTTGATCATGTTGTCTCACCAATGCAATCTTATCATGCAAGTAAGAGGCTAAAAACTGATGTTCCCAAGCCTAAGAAAGATAAAGGAAAAGGAGTGGACAATCCCTCCAAGTCATCCAAAGAGTCCTCTGAATATGTGTCATCATGTCTTAATCTCAAAGATGATTGTTCTCATGTTATTAGTGCAGTCCAAAATCAAGGTTCTAATCATCCTAAGGATGGAATAGAAACATCAAAAGAGGACAACAGTGAAAGGAGGCCAAATTCCTCTCACAGTAAATATGGTTTTTAATGATGATATCCTGTTATATGCAATAAGTGCTAAGTGGACTATTCAAATCATGAGAATTGTTGGTCAGTTGTGACTAATACTCATTGATATGGGTCATAGATTAATGACTTAAACTATGCAGTTAATTTTGAAATTGATATCTAATATGTTGCATTGTGAAAGACCCTCTATGCTTATCATAAAAGTTGTAGGACTAATACGAAGATTTCAATCTGCATCTAAAAAGACTCATTTGAAGGCAGTAAAAAGGATATTTAGATATCTAAGGGCTACCTTGGATTTTAGATTATGGTATCCGGAAAAAAAATATTTTACTTTAAATGCATATACTGATGTAGATTGGGTTGGTAGTGTGGATGATAGTAAAATCACTAGTGGAGAAGCATTCTTCCTAGGAAAGTTTCTAGTAACATGATTAAGTAAGAAGAAAACATGTATATCAATGTGAACAGTAGAAGTTGAATATATTGTCGATGCCACCTATTGCACTCAAGTAATTTGGATGAAACAAACCCTAGAAGACCTACAAGTAAATTATGATCATCCAATTCTTCTTAACTGTGACAATACCAGTTTCATAAACCTTTCTAAGAATCTTGTCATGCACTCAAAAACCAAGCATATCCCAATCAAATTTCATTTTTTAAGGGAACAAGTTTCTCAAAAAGTTGTTAAAGTGGAATATGTGGATACTAAAGAACAGATTGAAGATATATTCACCAAATTCCTCTCACAGTAAATATGGTTTTTAATGATGGGAATAGGGAATACAGTGAGAAGATATGTAAAATCCTCAGAGGCAACCGAAAAAAGTAAATACACCTCATATGCATGCATATGTGTATACGTGGATATCTCGAAGGCCTTACCAGGTTCACTAACCTTAGAATACTAATATGAGGAATGGAACCAAACCATGTATTATGAGCACACTCCCTTCCATTGCATAAAATTTCATGAACATGGTCACCTTTTTCATGATTGTCCTTTAAATGCTCAAAACTCAAAAGTAGGGGATGAAAAGCAAAAGGATGTCTACACTACGGTCATAGGAAGAAAAAACAACCCCTAGAAAGAAAAATCAAGGGAGAAACCAGAAATTCCCCATCAACAAATCTTTTGATATCCTAAATCAACTTCCAGTGGAAGAGGAAGTGGAAAGTCTGCACAAGAAGGGAAACCAGGACAAGGAAAAAAGAAAAGCCAAGAAATAGCCAGAACTGGCCAATGGAAAAAATCATGAAATAGATCCCATAACTCAACAGAATGAGGATAAGCTAGAGGATGGAGGGGACACTCTCATGTGGCTATATGACTAGGATCTAGTGGACATAGACCTGGAGAAACTAGAGGAATCCTTCAATAAAAATGAGTTGTAAACCATCCCAGTAGAAAAACTCATAAAAGTGGATAATTTTTTCATTGATTCCACGACATATTCCACTTTGCGACTAGGAATATCCCCAAACCCATCTACCGAGCTGAGGTGCACCATCTATGAAAGCAAATGTTGAGGCCAAAAATCAGCACACCAACTCATCAAAGAGGTAGGAAACTACATGATCAATTCGTGACAGATCTGTTAGAAAAATAGGATCGCGGAGTAATAAAATAAAACAAATTTGGAAATAAAACACAAAAGATACACAACACAATAGAAACAAAAATATACATGGTTCACCCAGTCTGGGCTACGTCCACCAGAGAAATTTCCAGGTCCTTCCTTTCTTATTATCCATCAAATTAAGGGATACAACCTACAACACACCCATTGTAACTTCCTCTTATTTATCTCACAATATCCTCACTCAAAATACAATATTTGCAATAATACCTAGACACAATACATTTCCCTCATAAAGAGGGTTAACTTCTAGGAAAAAAAACTCTAACATAACTTCTACTGTCATATCTGCGACCTTATAATGAACGATCCATATTTACTATGAAATTACAATATACATTTACAAGGACATTTTTCCTTCAGGGGCTTCGCCCCCTTACACTCCCCTGGGTGGAGGGGTGTACAATATTCTAGAGTGTAAAGTCTTCATGGGATATAAACATGGTTGAAAACAAAGACCTCTAAATTAGGAAGATAATCAGGCTCCACAACCACCAATATCCCACTTGGAGACTGATCTCAACAACTCCATCGTTGTTGTTTCTATTGGACTATGATCCTTCTTGGACCTGGAAAATTTCTCATCTTCATATTCATACTTAAATACCAACTGAAACTAAGCAAGAACTCGATTTCTCCCTCGTTAATCCCTTTGTTAACATGTCTACAAGATCCTGGCTAGTGTGTATCTTTTCCAAACTCAAATGTCCATCTTCCAATACAGATCATATGAAATGGTACCTAAGCTATATATTCTTAGTCTTTGAATGGAAGGATGAGTTATTTGAAATATGAATTTCACTCTCATTGTCATAGTACAACCTTCTATTCTCCCGCTTCTTTCCCAATTCCTCCATAAACCTTTGTAACTAAATCATCTCTTTACTAGCCTCTGTAGCAACAACATACTCTGTCTCTGTTGTTGAAAGTGCAACAAACTTTTTCAGTTTTGAAATCCAACTTATTGTTGTTCCACCTATATTAAAAACATAGCCTGTGGTGCTCATCCTGGTATCTTTATCACCTGCCATATCTAAATCAACATATCCATGTAAAACAATGTCTAAACCTCCAAAACATAATGCATGAGTAGCAGTACCTCTAAAATACCTGAGAATCCACTTTACTGCCTCCCAATGTTCTTTACCTGGATTGTTCATATACCTACTGACAACTTCCGCTACATGTGCAATATCTGGTCTTGTGCAAACCATCACATACATCAAGCTTCCAACTTCTCATGAATAAGGGACCCTAGACATGTATTCTATCTCCTTCTGTGTAACACCATGTTTCCCCTAGCTTGTAAATATAACTATAATGGCCAAGAGACTATGGAAAACTCCATATGTGTGAATGTTGATTTGATGGACCTTTGAATGAAAGGTAAATGAATGTAAACCTTGTTATTTACTAGAAAATGGATAGTGTTTCATGATTGTTGGAAGGGGGGTGTACTTAGAAATACCATGAATTTTATACAAAGAAATGGTGAAAGGGACCAGGAATGGTTGCGTTAACCTTCACCAAACCAGTACTTAATGGATTTAATTGCTCAGGACCAGAACAATCATCTGACCCATAAATGAATTACAGTCTGGCTAGTAGGTTGGAGGACCTACTCAAGAGTTAATGAGGGGATGGGGAATAACACCCATCTGTAAGGTTTCTTGACTTGACCGTGGGCTAGGAATTCGAGCCACACACAACCTTTCTGAAAGAGGTGAGAAATGAAGGTGTGGTGGGGAGAGGGAGGCTTGCGAAGAGTGCAGAGATGAGAGGTGAATCTCTAGGGTTCAAGGAATAACTGGAAATAAGTGTTATGGTCATAGTAAATGGTGGGGAAGGTTACGATACAAGTTGATAAACGAGGTCAGTNCCTATTGCAGAGTTTAATGTGTAAGGAAATAATTGGCCAATAGAATCCTGGATTACCTTAAGAAAATAACAACCTAGGAAAGAAATCTTTCAAGACACTGCAAAAGGAAAGACCAACTATCTTATAACAGAGAACAGGACCCTATTCCCCAAGCAGGAATCTTCAGCACCTGTTTCTGATCATCACACTTCATGAACTCATTGCTTAACTGAAATGATTGACACACATTGAAGACTAACTACCTCTTAACGGGAAACAGGACCTTGTTCCCCAAGCAGGAATCTTCAGCACTTGTCCCTGATTATCACACTTTCATAAATTCACCAAACAGGAATGCTAACTAGAATGATTAACATTTACTCAAGCATGAATCATATGAAAACAATGTAACAACCAGTAAAGCAAAGTTTTAGCAAAACAGAGTTCAGTAAAGTAGTGTTTCAGCAAAACAGAATTTAATCAAGGCATGAACAGAAATGACACTAACACACTACAAAGCTAATGGGTGAATATTGTGAAGAAGGTGGGCCCTCCCTTCTCACAAGATTCCCCTAAAATGAAAGGAACTAGAGAGAAATGCTCAGAACAATATTTTATTCATCTGTCAACTGTGTTACATTACAATCTGAAGTAAAACACGTTCCTCTCTGTAAATCCTTTCTTAGTTCAGAAGAAGGTTCACTCTAATGATGATTTCCTCTTATTTAAAGAGGAGAATCCCTTCAATACAATTTGATCAACAAATTACAGGTGTACATCTGAGTCCTATTCTTAGTCAGATTGACTTTCTAAACTGGAATAGGATATCCTAGTCTCCCATCATAGAATGTTATTACAATAGTTGAAAAGGTGTTGAGTGAGGTGTTGTTGTTGCGGCTGGAGTAACAACTTCTATATTTATCTTCTTCACTGTTGTATGTTGTTTCGGCATCGCAAATCGCGGGTTGTTTCAGCAACGGGATTTGTGTTCTGACTGTTTCAGCATGTGGTCTCACACAGTAGTGATGGTGGCTCAAGGTGCGGCTGTTGTTGTTAGTGTAACAGCTTTTTGTTGTTGTTTCAGCATTGTAGACCACAGAGAGTGTAGCAACTTCTTCTTGTGTAAGTTGTTATTTCAGCATCATAGACCACAGAGAGTGTAACAACTGAGTTGTTGTTTCAGCATCGTAAACCACGGAGAGTGTAACAACTGAGTTGTTGTTTCAGCATCATAGACCACGGACTATGTAACAACTTCTTCTGTGTGAGTTGTTGTTTCAGCATCGTAGTCCACAGACTGTTTCAGCCACAGGGTTTGCATGCTTTGACTGTTTCAACAACAGGCCTCAAAGCTAATCTGCAGTTCAAACTGTTTCAACACTTATACATTTCTGATCAATGGTTAAGTACGAGAGTAATGTAAAATTATATGCAAAACAGATTAAACATATAGTAAAGAGAAGAGACGTTGTATACCTTTGGAAAGATAGGGTAAGGTGATAATGTGATTTTAAATGTGAGTGAAACAAGGGTGTAATGGTAGCAAAAGGTGTGAGGAAAAAGGTGCATTGTAGGGTCCTAACATCCCCCCAACTTAAAATGTTGCATATCCTCAGGCAACTTCACTCTGAATCAGAATCTGAATACCGACTCTGAGCGTGCAAGTTACTCAAGCAGTAGTTGTGGAAGGTGATGTCTATTGGAGCTCTAAACCCTTGAACGCATTGTAACCTTTGCCAAGCTGTTGTTTCGGCCTTCTTGGGCAACTTAT
>JASDQU010502002.1:9203-20762 GCA_032191745.1 Picea mariana
GTCTTTGCCTTTTTTGTAAATGATCTCATAATCATATCCAAAGAGCTTAGTCACCCATTTTTGTTGCTATGGGGAGGAAATGTGTTGTTCCAGAAAATACTTGAGGCTTTGATGATCTGTCTTAATTTGGAAGCATTGCCCCAATAGATAAGGGCACCAAAGATCAACGACATGTAGAATAGCCAACATTTACTTTTCATAGATTAATTTTCCCAAATTCCACTCAGACAGTTGTTTGCTGGTAAAGGCCAAAGGTTGACCCTCTTGCATAAGGACAATGCCAATTCCTTTCCCTGAAGCATCACATTCTAGGACAAAGGTCTTTGTGAAATCAGGAAGGGCCAAGAATGGAGTGGTGCACATGGATATCTTCAAGGTTTAAAAATCTTGAGCAGTTGTTGGAGTCCAAGTCAAAGAATTCTTTTTAAGGAGTGTTGTGAGAGGTGTCACAATCTTTCCATAATTCTTAACAAACTTGTGATAATAACTTGTTAATCCCATAAATCCATCCAAAATTTTGAGAGTCTTTGGGTGAGGCAATCTTGCATAGCTTCAATCTTTTTAGGATCCACCCTGACGCCAGCCTTGCCAATAAGATGAAACAAGTACTCGACTTCTGAGGCGCCAAAAGCACATTTAGATTGTTTCAGGAAAAGTTGGCGCTAAGAGAGTAGATGGAGAACTCGATCCACATGAGCAAGATGGTTTGTCCAGGTTTTGTTATAGATGAGGATATCATCAAAGAAAACCATGACAAAATGATGGAGAAAAGGACGGAAGACATGATTCATGAGGCTTTGGAAAGTGGAGGGAGCATTACACAAGCCAAAGGGCATGACCAAAAACTCATAGTGGCCCTCATGAGTTCTAAAGGTAGTGTTGTGGGTGGGAAATCCCTCCTACAGACTAGCATTAACGGTTTTATCATGCATGCAGAAATGACCTAAAGTCTCCTACTTTTTACCAACATCCCAATCATAAACCCCATTATTCATATGCAAATACAAGGTTAACGAGATCTAGTTACTGTACCTTGGTTTCTGTTTTTGATGTCGATCCCTTTAACGCTTGGTCGCTCCTTGACTGCAACTCTCCTCCCAATGCTGACTTGCATTCATAAAAGACAAACAAAGAAATCCACATGCATATGACCTATAAACTAATGGGTTAGAGATTCTATCAAAATATAATCAAATTTAAATATTGACAATCTCATATGGCGGGACGAGAAAAGTACTTATTTTATTAATCTCACAAGAGTAACCTTACAATAGTGAGATCGGCCACTGCTCCTCGAATTTGGTCCTAGGCTCCTCTTCAATTGTGCTCCAACTGCTTCTGTATATGCTTCTCTTCACACAATAGTTGCAAAAGGTTGGAGGAAGGGAAATACTAAATCGGGTATAGTTTCTTTGCTATGATTTTCCTCCTTCCAAATGGGACCCCTACCCCTTTTTTTATAGGCTAGAAAGGGCTAGGTATTTGGTCGAGTGACCGACTATGGGCGGTCAAAAGGTTTAGTTAACTTACCCAAAACTGTGTGTTCCGTCTGCAACTTTCCATTTTTCGTGCTTTTTAGGTATACGTGGGTTGTAGTGGGTCAGCCAGCGTACACACACAGCAATAGTGGAGCAGGGCGCATATGCCTTCAAAAATAGTGTTTTTTAAGAAGTTGTTCAGTAGTGGCTTGGAAAAGAAGAAAAATGAGATGGCCTGATGCCAGGTAAGCATGTCTGGTGCAATTTAGGGTTATAACATATGCCCCCTAATGTGTGAGGTCAGAAGAGCATCTGATGGCCGAAATACATTATCAATCTTCACCAACATACCAAACAAGTGAGCCCAGGAACCAGAATTTGGGAGGTGCCATCTACAAAATAAAAATTGTCTCAACAAAGCGGGCATACCCATGCTCGAAATGAAATAAAATCATGACTACCAATCAAGTACACTGTAGATCCATGTTATATAACTATATAAAGTCTAGCCGCGAGCAATACACAGTGGATCTACATCTCAAAATAAAAAAGATATACATATATGATATCCATCTTTAAGAAGCGAATAATGCCTGATGGCTAGAGATGAGGCCTTCAGAGCTCGAGCAACAGCTTCAAAATCTTCACAACTTGGGTAGGAGTGTAATATGAGTGTACGACTTCACTACCCAAAGGTCTTCGACAGCTTTCAGGAACGAACTAGAGGATTTTGATGATCAGGTTGAGGGCTTCATGAATTTCGAACAAAGACTTGATTGGGATTTTGGGATGACCGGGCATGAGGGTAAGAGACAATCTGCAGAGGGGGCCGACTCAAGCATGGTAATAACTTCCCTTGGACAATAGCACGACAAAAGATGAGACTCAAGCAACATGATATTTTGACATAAGTTCATGATGCAGGAGGCACCACAAACTCTCCATATGTTTGGAAGAATAACCAAACAAAGGAGGACACAGCTTTATGTAGTGAGAACAACTTCCTAAGGTTGTACTAAATCCCATGGCTTGACGAACAAATAGAAGGATGTGCTTTGTCCAAGGGTGACTCATTGTGCTGCCAATAAAAATAAAATACTTTTCCCTTCCTCTTTTTGGGGTATATTTGATTTTTTTATCTTTCTCAATAATTTGGGAAAGCTTGAAAAAGAATAAAATAGTGCTACGTTACAAAGTAGGTTCAAGTGTCACGGACATACTAGTTCCAAGCGCACGGAACACATGGATGCTCAGGAAAAAGGAACATATGCAGGAAAAGGACACTCGAGAAAAATCCTCCATGGGCGAAAGGTGTCAAGATGCAGAGGCAAAGTGCTACTGGTCTTGCGTATAAGGCATGCTTCAGATGGTTTAGTTGAGAGCAACATGGAGCCGACATTAGGCCAAAGACGCAGGTATGAAAACGTGATTAATAAGACACACAATGGTAACATCCTTCGATGTAATTTTAACGAGCCCAGAGAAGGTAAGCTCGACAGTTTTTCATATCTAGAGAGTCTGAAAAAGCGTAAAAGAAGACTCCACTGGGGTACATTTTTCGAAGATAGTTTAGTTGGCTCGAAAAAGGGGTAAACTAGCACCGACCAGATGTCTATTCAAAACCATTTTAACGAGTGTGATAAAGACAAGATCACTCAGCAATTTTTTCATATTTAAGGAGTCTGAAAAAAACTTAACTATGGACTCCGTCAAGAATATTCTTCTGGACCATTTTAATGAGTGTGAAGGAATAAGGTCACTCGACAATCTTTTCAATTTTAGGGAGTCTGAAAAGAGCTTAACTATGGACTCTGTGGGGGTTCCTTTTTCGTAAATTTAGTCCCTCAGGCCCCAAAAAGGGTTAAAACCATACCTGAGAATACTCTTCTAGGGAACCGAAGCTTCTAGAGTATACCTTTGTTCGTACAGTTGACCATCCAGACCGAAAAAGGGGTAAACTACCGCCGGACATACGTGACTTCAAATTTCAGTTTAGCAAGTGTGAAGGTCAACAAGATCACTCGACAATCTTTTCATTTTTAGAGGGTCTGAAAAGGGCTTAAAATAAGACCTGTTATGTTCTGGGAGTCTCGAGGGTGAGGTCAAGAGTGATAATGCATCATGCAAATGAGGCTCAAACTCGTAATCAGGATAAACTAATAAGGACTCCCGAGCCTATAGCCATTAGTGACGGCATGGACACCAAAATGCAACCAGGATCTTCCTAGGGCATCCATGTTAAGGTAGGCTCTACCACTAAAATATGACACTTCTAAAGAATCAATGATGGTTTCGTGTCGCAAATCGGTGGGATCGATCCTATGGCGTAGTGACAAAGACAACGAGATGCAGAAAGTGGAGGTGGAATCCTAACTTAAATGCAACAAGTTGGAAAAAATGACTTTTTACCAAAGGACATTTAAAAAGACCCAAATCTCCAAAAAGTTTCCTGATACCCAAAGTAACATTTATCGTAACAATCCATAGAAAACTCCTGAACCATACTAAATGATTTTCAATTTGAAAAAAAAAAGACAAAAAAGATCAAAAATTGACAAAAAGTGGCCAAAAAAGTCTATAAATAGAAGCTGGCAGCTCATTATCACTATTGCAAATTGAGAAATTGACTAAAAAACCAAAAATACCCCTTTGTGAAAAGAATTGATTCTGGGAGCTTCAATGGACGAAACGAACTTCCGCTTGGACCAAGTAAGTACATACTAACCCCCCTTGCATTTCAATACTTTGTTTAAGCATTTCTTTTTGTTTTTTGAGGGGGCATCGACCTTTAAAAGGGTCGGCCCTACGTACACGTGGGCAGTCTTATGACAACCCGCGTGTGCATGCGGCAAAGGAAAGACTGGACGCATGCACATGCGACTGTGTGCATTACATCTCGCGTGTACCCTCTAAGATAAGAAAAAATTAAAGAATGCAAGGACTAATCCCCCCTGGACTTGTTAATTGCAGGATGTATGTTAACTGGAGGGAGAGGGAGCATGAGGATATTGATTTTTTGGTCGGTGAGGACCCTGTTGCTACTGCCACATTGGCGCAATGTGGTTTGTTAAAGTTCTTCCAGCGTCCTTTCATGCGGGCACAACGTAGGTTGTTGAACACCTTAGTTGATTATTGGCATCCTGACACAGAGGCCTTTATGCTTGAGGGACAGTCGTTGACTCCAACGACTGAGGATATTTACTTTTTGACTGGCCTCTCAAGGAGAGAGGAACCAATCAATTTTCACACTTTTCCCTCAGGGCCACACAATATAGTGGAGTTGATTGGACTCCATTGTGAAGCCAATATAGATAAGATGGGCACTCAGGTGCCAATAAACAAGATCTCAAACCTATCACTAAAAGTGATAGTTTTGCTTATTGGGTGGATTACAGGATTCACAGCTTTGCATCAGGCCTCCCGGGCGCACATGAATTGTGCAATTTAGTGCTTAAATGCACAAGTTTTTGACTGGAGTACCACTTTATTAGAATGCATGAAGAGGCATCTTATAGAGTGTCGCATGCGGAGTCAAAGGAACTTTGGGTTTGGGACTATTCTTTGTGCTTTCTTCTTCTTCGAGAGTACCGAGTCTTAGCCCAAGGGAGACAGTACGAGGGCCTATAGCCTCTTCTCCAGCAGTAAACAGATGGGCGGTGTTGTTGCCGCGATAGGGGGGAGGGAGGACTATTGAGGCCTTTGATGACAAGTTTTTCGACTGGTGGTCTCGGCAGATTCTGGTGATAGAGAACTATCCTTATGCCAAAATTGACTTTTCTAGGGACCTTAACATGGGTGTACCTTCCGGAGTGGTACGAGGAGAGTTAGATATGTTTTATTTTTTCTTTCCTTTTCAAATTTATTTAATTTTTTATGTTTTTTATATATATCATTTTTTGTATATACTAGAGTATCTAACAATTAAGTATGTGTTATGTGCAGATGTGGGGCCAGTGCGTCTAGCGGACTTCGCGAGGAACAGGCGATGTCCTTGACCAGAGGCAGGACCAGCTGCAGCTGGTGGACCAGTAGAAGCAGGGGGGCCTCTAGTTCGAGAGGCTGAGAGAGTATTGAGATGGGTAGAGTAGAACTTTACCTCGCTCACTCGTACAATCCCCATGGTAGAGATTGAGGATTTGCCGCCATCTATGCAGCCTCATGTAGTGGGGGTACCATGGACGTGGGTCCAAATTTTTCAGTGTTTGGAAAACATCATTGATCATTATAACAGGGCCAATAGGCCCCTATCTTTAGTTATATTGGACTGCTTACGTGCCGAGGGCATTATTTGTATATTTTTGAGGGCATAAGCCCCGTGACTCTTTACTGGACGTATTTTTGAGGCGCTTGCGTCCACCCATGTACTCTGATATTTTTGATATTATATATAGATTTTTATGTCTTTTTATGCCTTGTGGATTACATCTACTTTACAAATGTATTTACATGTGAATGTGTGTGTCTTTCTTATATGTGTGCAAGATGCCAATCTAATATTTGATTAGCTAGAGTATCTGTAACTTGATTTAATCTCCTAGGAACATGAAAATATGTAATATAATCAAAGCTTCTTTCTAAGAGACATAACCTAAGGAATCGTCAGTATAGAGTAGGATCATGAATATGGTAGACTCCATTTAACTGATACACAACCAGTTGAGCATCTAAATAGACCCGGAGGTGAGAGATACCAAGTGACAAAGTGTCACGAAGTAACTCAATAACTATGTTGTATTTGACGACATTGTTTGTGGTGTCGCCTAAACATATACCTCCTAAAAAGCAACTGGCCCTGAGGTGTGAAAATCACCCAAGTTGCGGAGGCAAGCCTCCGAGTGTGTCGACTAGCGTCGTTCGCGAATCCAACGAACACCACTGATTCACTTGACATCCGCCATAGTGAAAAAGATGACATAAAAAACGACACATCCATAAAACCAAAAAAACAAAAAGTAATAGTACAAAGACTATACATATATTACAAAAAGTCACCCAAGGCGACCCACCTATGAGTAATACTTCTTGAGGTAGAGCCCATTTCTAGGCTCTGCCAAAACATTTCCCTCAAAGTCCACCAGACGATAAGCACCCTTCTGAAGTACTTCTTTCACGATGAAAGGTTTGAACCACATAGGTTTGAACTTGCCTGCCCCCAAGGGGTCCTTATCTTGGTCATAGACCAGGAAAAGGTTGTCTTCAGAGAAAATCTGAGGACGAATGGACCAATCATATTGACACTTGACTTTCTATTTGTGAGCCTCGTTAGACAAGGCCACATCATGATGTTGTTCATTGAGTTGTTCGAGGTATAGTAACCGTTATTCAAGTGGTGAAGTATCTGGCAATAACTGTACTGCCAACTTTAATGATGGGATCTGGCATTCTATAGGAAAGACTGCTTCCAGCCTGTAAACGAGTTGAAAAGGTGAGAAACCGGTTGCAGTCTTAACAGACGTTCGGTAAGCCCATAATGTTGAATATAACATCAAATGCCAATTTGACTTGGCCGAATTGATCGTTCGTTGTAGAATGGTTTTAAGAGATTTATTTATAGCTTCCACCTGACCATTCTCTTGGGGGTAATAAGGTGATGAATGTTCCTTCTTCAACCCAAGATTTGATGTTAAAGCGGTCATCATTGTGTTCTGAAAGTGATTGCCATGGTCAGTGACAATCTCTCTCGGAACGTTGAACCTTGCTATTATCTGGTTGAACAAAAGAGAGTTGTTCTCTCCTCGTCATCTTTGAACGTTGGCATAGATTCGACCCACTTGGTGAAGTATTCTACTGCTACGATGATATAGTGGTGCCCCCTTGCTAAAGGGGGGTTGAATGTAGTGTAATCAATCCCCCATTTAGTGAAGGGACCAATGGTAATAACGGGAAACATGGGAGCGGGTGTGCCCTCATCTTTCGAGAGAAGATCTGACACGGGTGGCACTTCTTGACCAATTTAACACAATCTTTGATTAATATCGGCCAGAAGTAACCGACTCGTAGAATCTTTTGAGATGTTGCCAACCCAGACAAATGACCGCCACATGCTCCAGTGTGGCAATCGTTAAGCACGATGTCCGCTTCTTCATGAGTGAGACATCGACGAATGATGCAGTCTACACCTCGACGATACAATGTGTCGAGAAGTATGAGATAGTTCTTAGCCTGATGGCGTATACGGTGATGCTTATCACGAGAAGTAGAGGTGGGACACTTCAAAGTCTGGAGATAAACAAGCACATCTCCATACCAGGGGTCAGAAGACATGATCAAAAACATGTCTCCTTTGATAGGCGACTCGTTGGGTATAACATCACCTGATTCGACCGGAAGTTCTGATATGGGTTCTGCGAAGACCATCGACTTTTTGGATTTCACCGAAATGAATTCCAAGTTGAATTCCTGGAGGATAACTATCCATCTACTGATCTTTCCGTCAATGTCTCGTCATGTCAATATGTATTGAAATGGATTCATGACGGCAATGACAGTGGTCTTGCGAAACAAAATATAATGACGGAACTGTTGGACAACATGAACTGCTGCCAACATAAGTTTTTCAATATGAGAATAATTGAGTTCCGGCCCAGATAGGCCTCAGCTCAGGTAATAAATCACGTATTCTGAGAGTAAATCATCCTCCTAAACTAAGACCATACTGATGGTCGACTCTGCAGCGGATAAGTATAATAGGAAATATTTATTATAATTGGGTGGTCGAAGCAGAGGGGTTGATATGAGGGTGATTCTCAATGCTGTGAAAGGGCATTGAGCGGATTCATCCCAATAAAAAGGAATGTCCTTCTTCAATAAACACATAAAACCCTTTGTGATCTTAGCATAGTTTGCGATGAAACGCCGTAGAAAATTCTCTTTTCCTTGCAGACTCTGAAGCTGAGGTATGGTGCACAGGGGAGGCAATTGAACTATTGTCTCAACCTTGAGAGGATCGACCATGATCCCTGTTGTTGAAGCGATGAAACTTAATAGACAACCTCATGTGACGCAAAAACTACACTTGTTTGGATTCAAGCGGATTCAGTAGTAACGACACCATTCAAGGATAAGTCGAATGTGTTTCGGATGATTAGCTCTCTTGCGATGTCGTGATGCTAAATCATCGAGATAAGCCTCGACTATGTGTTTGAGGTCATGGAAAGCAAAAGACATGGTCCAGTGAAACGTAGATCCAACATTTTTTAGACCAAAAGGCATCTTACGATAAGCGAATGTATCCCATGGATAGATGAAAGTGGTTTTGTGTTGGTCTTTGGGTTTGATTTGTATCTGATTGTATCCCGAAAAACCATCCATGAACGAAAAGGCCTCACATCCTGTGCATTCATCGACTATCTGGTCAATAAATGGCGTGGGGAAATTATCTTTTGGGCAAGCCTTATTCAGATCACGAAAGTCCATGCATACGCGAATTGTACCCTATTTTTTATTGACTGGCACGAGATTCGACACCCATTGAGTCAATTGGACAGGGTAGATGAAACCAACTTTAAGTAGTTTCTCTACTTCAGCCTTGATAGCTGCTGCTTTCCTAGGATTGACCGGACAAAGCTTCTATCGGATCGGCTTGACATTAGGATAAGTCGTGATTTCATGTTCAACAATTCTTGGGTCTATGTCTGGCATTTCCTCGTAAGACCAGGCAAACACGTCGCATAATTCTTTAAATAACTCTGTGTAGATTTGAATCTCCTTGGGGGAGCAGTCCGCTCTGACGAAGATATTCTCCACGAAGCCAGGGGTTCTGGAGATGTCAATAGGTATCGTGTCAGCTATTGTTGCCATATTTCCTTCAGCGTAAACCATGTGTGTTGCCAAAGGATTGTTAGGACAATCTTTATCTCCATTCATAGTTAGAGTGAATTCTCTTGCTTCAATTCATCTTAACTCTGGGAGGAAGTAAGATCTATGATGAAGATCATCCCAAGGTCTGTCTGGACTAGTCATTGCCTCAATATTCACTTTGCCTAAAGGCAAGACTAAGTCTAAAGAATCTGTATCAGCAAGGGAACCTTGAGCCCAAATAGGCTCGACCATCGGATCTAACACTTGTGCTAGAGTCGGATTAGGGTCGACAGAAGCTCGTTGAATGATCGAGTATGCAATTTCTGCCGCGGACAAAGGCATGGCCATGCCATGGTGCTCGGTCCCTTCCATCGTAGTGTATGGGGAAGGAAGGGTCCACGGATCGCAAAAGTACGTCGTGCGAAATGATGAGATTTGAAAATTTTTAGCCCGAGGTTGGTCGGGGACAATCGTCATATAATGGACATTGCCAGTTGGAGGCGGGTAATCAAAATTACGCATCAATTATGGGCACAAACCAACCTTGACATTGACGATGCCAGGCTGGGGGTTATCAATCATTGGGACCGTGGCGACTCCCGATGAAGGGTCAGGATGAGAGAAGGATAAATAATCAATGGTCACAATCCGACCCTCGTGAGGAAACAACAAGACTCGGAAAACTTTTGCGGCCATTGCTTTCATAGAGTTGGTCCAACTTCTGCCAAACAAAATATTGTAGTCGAGGGATGCATCAACCACTTCAACTTCGACACACACGATTTTCCCCCCCAACTACATGGGGAAAGTTGGGATGATCCCGTGTGATTGGAAAGAACGACCATCAAAAGATGTAAGTAGAGTAAGTGACAGAGACAAAACGGGTTGGTCGATGGCCTTCCAACACGCCAAAGACATCACGCATGTGGAGGTGCCCTCATCCACCACTGTATGGAAAATATTCCGGGTAAAAGTTTTTTTGGTGTAAGCCACTACTATCTGAAAAGTGACGTGGTAAGGAAGACGAGGTTTTAAGTTGGAGGTATCAAGCATGATTGTTCCTGGATTACAAGTCTCGACAGAGCCTAAGGAAACTAACAGGGCCTTTCTCTGGGAAGGGAAACTCTGGAGGACTTCCAAAGCAGACATCGCACAAGGGGTTTGTGATAAATCCTCCACCACAAAGTAGTTCTGGGAATCCCTTGCGTTTGGGTTGTAAGAATCTTTCTTGGATGCACCTCTTGGGATGCGCATTGTTGTTTCTCCCAATATCTTCTCAATCTGAAGAGGAAGAGATGGGTTTTCGGCTTCTTTACCCTTCTCAGAGGTGCCCGGCTTTCTGTAATCATGTGTTCTAGTTTCTATATAGGCATCACCTTTCATCATATACATGTTTGCGAATGAAGGATTACTTGAAGACAAAGGGGGTCCTTGGCCGCCCCCTTCTGCGCTCGAGGAGGCTTGAGTTAGATTTTGCCCGTTGATCCGGATTATTTTCGGCACGAAATGAGATCGGAGATATAATAAAGAAATGCACAGAGATATCGCAGATATTCAATAATAAAACAAAAATATATCAGAGATGCAACCATAAACACATATATACAGTAATACACGATTTGTATTAATGAAATAAATGTACAGAGACTGTAAAATACAGAGTGAAAGACTCGATAGAATGGTGGCAGCGTATCTCTAAGAAGAGATGTGACAGCTACTCGCATTCGCAAGAAGATGATTACAATGAAATTCTGAAGGCCTTTTTACAATAATCAGGAATGCCAAAATTCCTAGACATCCAAAAACCCAACCCTAGGAGATGAAGCGCCAAAAGTAATGTGGGCCCCGTTTGGGTAAGTTAGTACATCAACTTCCTGGGGTTGTAACTTTTGCATACGATCTCCGTTTTAGGCGTATGGTAGCTAGTTGGAAAGGTATCGTCGAGGAGATTCATTTTGGGGGCTCAATCATGCCTTTGGCTATCATTGAGAACCTCGATCTTGAAAAACCTTCATTTGGACCCTCAAAATGGCCCTGGAAGTTAAAAACTGCTAAAAATAGTAAATTGCCAAATTTGCCAAAAAACTATTTTGACCCAGTCGGAAAAGGTGGGTGGCCACCGATATCCACCTAGATAAATCCTCCCTCCTTTGGAAGCAATGGTCTTCATTGCGTTGATTTCCCGAGGGAGAGGGAAAAGCGTTTGCTGAATCTGCAACTTGGTGAGCTACTTTCCTTGCTGGAGACGTCGCGTTGCTCAGTTTGTGGAAGTTTGTCATGA
>JASDQU010502002.1:36754-49225 GCA_032191745.1 Picea mariana
GACCACTGCTCCTCGAATATGGTCCTGGGCTCCTGTTCAATTGTGCTACAACTTCTTCTATATATGCTTCTCTTCACACAATAGTTGCAAAAGGTTGGGGCAAGGGGAATACTAAATCGGGCATAGTTTCTTTGCTATGATTTTTCTCCTTCCAAATGGGACCCCTACCCCTTCTTTTATAGGCTAGAAAGGGCTAGGTATTTGGTCGAGTGACCGACTATGGGCGGTCAAAAGGTTTAGTTAACTTACCCAAAACTGTGTGTTCCATCTGCAACTTTCCATTTTTTGTTCTTTTTAGGTATACGCGGGCTGTAGTGGGTCAGCCAGCATACACACGCATGCAGTAGTGGAGCAGGGCGCATATGCCTTCAAAAAGAGTGTTTTTTAAGAAGTTGTTCAGTAGTGGCTTGGCAAAGAAGGCAAATGAGATGGCCTGATGCTAGGTAAGCATGTCTGGTGCAATTTAGGGTTATAAGAGGTAGTCTTAGGAATGTCTGCCTCTTTCATACAGATCTGGTGGTAGCCAGAACGAAGATCAAGTTTAGTAAATAACTAGGCGCCACTCAATTCATCCAAGAGGTCATCAATGAAAGTAATGGGAAATTTGTCTTTAATGGTGAGTTTGTTGAGGGCGTGGAAGTCGAGACACATGTGACAATAATCTTCTTTCTTAAGGACCATGACCACAAGAGAAGAGTAGGGGCTTGTACTAGCACGGATAACACCTGCGTTGAACGGTTCTTGAACCATTTTCTCAATTTTATTTTTTTGGGAAAATGGGTGACGATAGGGACGGATATTGGGTGGAAGGCTTCTTAGGACAAGGGGAATGGAAAGATCATGAACACCACGAGAAGGAGGGAGTCCCTGGGGAGTGGAAAAAACCACTTGATGTTTAGAGAGGATGGATTGGAGGTCCTGCAGCACAGAGGGTGTCTTAGTTGCTTGTATGGCACGGAGTTGGGAAATAACACTAGAATGACCTTTTTTGAGAAGCTTTTCCATGCGATGGGAACTAATGATCTCTCGGAAACCAACGGTGATTCCTTGGAACTTATATTGTTGGCCCTCCTGGTCGAATTGCATGGTTAATTCCTTAAAATCCATGAGAATGGGACCCAAAGTCCTTAGCCATTCTGTACCCAACACAATGTCACAACCACCCATGTTGATATCAAATATATGAGATTTCAGGTGGTAGTCACCAATTTGGAGACACACATTTTCACAACGTCCTCCACATTTCATGGACCCGCAATTGGCAATCATGATTTGGAAATTATTGACTGCACAGATATAGCAATTAGTTTCTTGGGCAATGCGGCAATGAATAAAATCATGGGTGCTTCCACTATCAACAATAATGATGACCTTCCTATGCTTGATGTAACCAATTAGCTTGAGGGTTTGGGGAGCAGAGAAGTCGGTGAGAGCATTTAGGGAGATGATCGGTTATACTTCGGGAGGGTCTAAGGGAGGGGTTATGTCAGTGGGTTCAGGTGACACAGACACCAGGGGAGCTTCAACATCCTCTTCTGAAACATCCTTTGAGATGGCCATAAAAAGATTTTGTTCCTTACACTTGTGTCCCGAAAAATATTTGTTATCACAATTATAACAAAGGCCTTTGAGTTGGTGTTCAGCCATTTCGGCCCTGGTCAATTTTTGGATCTTTAGTGGAGTAGAAGGATGAGTGGGATTTACTGGTTTAGTGTGAGGAATAAATGAGGGTTTTCGGTTTTAAGAAGAGACAACCTGTTTTGCTTCCTTAGCTCTTTTAGTAGCCTCCACCCAACTCTAAGGCTGAGCCATGAGGACATAGGAACGAATCTCATCCTTGAGGACACTGATAAAACATTCTCGAAAAAAAGCATCAGACATGCCCTTTGTACGAAAAGCCAGTCGCTCAAAAGCAGTTATAAAGTCTTCCACTATTTCATATTGTTTCAACTTTGTCAAACGACCTAAATGGTTGGTGTCAGTGTTAAATCATTCATAAAACTCTGCCACAAAGAGTGTCCAAGCAACATACCCTTGGCGGGTAGTTTTTCTCCATTGCCACCATTGCCGATGTTCTTGATCTAGATTGATCTAGATGGAAAACACCATACCAGAGTTTGGCCAACTCATCCGTAATGTCGTATAAAGAGAAATTATTTTCCATTTGAGTTACCCAACCAATGAGATCTGAGCCATCAAATTTGGTCACATCCACATGCGGAAGGCATAGGTCACGTTGAAAGTGATGGGGATGAAAATTATGGGAATGAGAGGAAGTTTCACCTTTGGTATACGAAGGTGAGTCAGATAAGGGAGGATCTACAGGGATATGCAACTTGGTGCAGAGCATCGTAGTGACATATTCAATCTAGGTAGTAATGTCTTGTTTGAGTTCTTGTTTGAGTTCCTTGATTGAGGCGGCGATGGAGGAATGCATGTTTTTATTGATGGTGGAAATATTGGCACTGAGCTGTCTCACTTCTTGTTGGGTCTCTATGAAATTAGAGTGCAAGGTATTGAAGCGAGCTTCCAAGTCTTGGCTACGGGTATGGGCCATGATGATGAGGGAATAAAAAAGGGGCAGGTGGGGTCAAAAAATTTGCTAAAAATGATAGATATGAATGTGATAAGGGCAAAGAGAGAAATCAAATGGAATAGGTCTCAAATAATGGTGCCAATAGGATCCATACTTTTTTTTTTACACCTGGGAGTTATACTTCGATCTGAAGAATATTGCAGTGATGAAATGCCCAAATGCTTAATCAAGAAGAAATGTGTAGTAATTTGGAAACTTGAATGCAGGGACACAGTTGCGCAACAATAGATCCTTTATGTTTTGTTTTCTGTTTCTGTCCCCAAAGGTTAGGTATTCAAGGGTTCTACAGACAAGGGTTTGCCCTGTGTTATATCTCTTCTATATACGTGTGGGGTCCAATAGTAGTACTCGACCCAATATCTCAGGGCACCAACTAAGGAGGATAGACCGTGCCCTTAGTCGTACTACCCAACTACCCAGGTACCAGAGAGTATCTTCCCAAGTGTTGTTCTTGGTGGCACTATAGTAGTTAGGCGACTGATCAGTTTATCTATGGAGGGCTTAAGGAAATCTAGGTCGATCTGTATACAGGTGTTGTTTGATGTGCTACCACTCGAAGGGGTACCAACATGGGTTATAAGGGTGGCCAACAGATGTGCGCTTAAGTACCACTTGTATTTCCTGCATGTATGAATCCCCGACCACGGTTTTATGCACGTAACGACATATCTCTCTAGCTTAAAGACGTCGGAATATGTCTCTACCCTGAAAAAAAATTAACCCACAATTTTTTGTCAAGGAAGGTGCTCTGATACCACTTGTAATATTCCAGATATAAAAAGTATGCAGAACAGAAATAAATAGCTAGAAATGGCAAATGAACAACAATATAACTAGAACAACACTACAATAATACCAAAATGTTACCAGAATAACATCAGAAAGAGCACTTTGATTACTGAGAGCAATGTTCACTTGCCTCTTCGAGGGGGCAACCTCCAGCAGAGAAAAGCTCTATCACAATAATATCCAAGACAAAAGTTCTCATACCCTCGACTTCTATTTATACTAAATATGTCTATCAAAAGAACCATCTAGAGGAAGATCCTTCTAGAAGCGAAAGTTTCTATTAGGTCTTCTTACATTGGACTTATTCTTCCTTATTGCTAGGCCTTATTAATATTGACATTTATTACATCGGAATATATTATTCTACCTACATGAGGGGTTAGGTCCCTAACATTGTTCCTATGGCTCCATAACATGAGGCAAAACAATTAGTACCTGTAGAAACTTCAATTGTCCCCGTTTAGGTTGCTCATTGTTAAAAAGCAAGAGCAAGAAGGGGGGAGATGCAAAAATGGGAGTATATGATCTTCTCTGAAGAGTTTTTTGAATTAGAGGACCTTTTTTACTGAGTTTTGTATAGTGGTGAAGTCAAGACATGACCTCTCACTAATAAGTCAACATTGAATTATTTCAATGGAAATATAAATTTGATATAGATTGTAAATGTTAGATATTAATCATTGATGGGATCATTGTACTAAGCTTGAAGGATCATCAATTAGTGTATATTTTTGTATAATTTCCACTTAATTGCACCAAGAGTAGTGAACTGCTCTACAATCTAGTATGGGGGAGATGTTTAGGCATTACTATGATGAGGCGTTAGTGTGATCCTCTTAGTTAATCTACATAGTTGATAAAAATAAAGTCCACTTAATTAATAATAATAATAATAATAATGAAATAATAAATAAAGTCGACTTAATTATAAAAAAATGAATAATAAAAAAAAATTACACCTTAAGAAATTAGATCCCTTTTGGTGTTGATAGATTCGAGTTTAACATGGATTTATGTTGGTAATGTACTTTGTGATATTTTTCTTTCTCGAAAAAGAAATTTTCACATATCACTACACAATGGTTAAATAATAATAATAGTAATAATTTATGAAGAGGGTTGATGTTTATGGATTATGGGTTTAGGTTTAAGAGTTGAAGGTCAAAAGGTTATAAATCAAGGGTTTATTATTTGGGGGGTTAGGATTAAGGATAAAGATAGTGAACTTTTTTGGAACAATGACTTCCTTGTAGTTAATATTTGCTAAGATTTGTCTCAATAATGATAATAAATATGTCAACCCTTCTCCATTGAAGAAGAACAACCATGTTTAGCAAAACTATACGAACGTCTTGATTGTTGTAATGGTAGAAGCAGGATGCACTCTCTACGACTAAGAAGGGTTTATCCTCACACTAGTTGAATTCCACAATCTTCACTTATTTGAGCTCCATTTTTAGTCAAAACTATCCTTAGTCAGCAAGTTTTTGGCTAGCTTAAGCTCCTACACTCAGGATCCAACGAATCTCAAAAGTTCAAACACTATCTCCAAGAAGGTGAAGGTAGAAGGGGCCAATGGCTATGCTATGGTTGCACCAAGATGCAACTACAATTGTAGTCAAATGGATAATCCAAATGTCAATTTTATCATCAAGTCACGAGGCCCTAGTGTTATCCATGGAATCTAAGAGAGGCATCTCCATAGATTCTAGGGAGCTAAGACCTACAAAAACAAAGAAAAGCAAGTCTCTTAGACCTAGAAACAAGAAGGATTTCATTCACCTAATATTGAGGGGAAATTGTCTATCTTGAAGCTTCTAAAAATTGGGTGAGGCCTTTGAAGCTCTTTAAATGATGCAGGAATTTTTCGGGGATTTTCCAAGTGTCATAACTTTTGACTCGGTTATCCGTTTGAGGTAAAATTTTACAGGGAGTTGCGTCTCGAAGATTTCCCTACCATGTTGATTGTATTTATTCAATTGGACATTGTTTCGACACTTTTTCAGGGCCAAATTCCTTCATATAAGGCCTCAAATTGGGGTTTTAGTGTTTTTACGTGAATTTTTTATTTTTCAATTATCAGTTATCTCTCAGTTTATGAGCTTAATCAGAAAAGTGAGTTGACAAATAGTGTCACGCTAGTTAGCTCTTAGTTAGTGGTCTGCTTTAGAGTCATGCGAGAATTTTCTAAATTTAGTTGTTTTTTCTAAAAATAGTTGTTTTTCTAAAATTAATTGTTTTCGAAAATCCCAGATAGTAGTTATAAGGAGTTGAACTTCGATTGTAATAGTTAGGATAGAGAAGGAATAAAAGAGAGTTATTATTCCATTCTCTTGTGTTTTCATGGTTTATTTGATCTTGTGAATGAATCTCAGGCTTTGGCTACAACATCTTTGTGAAGTTCATTACAAGGGGTATCTTTGTGTTTTTAGGTGAAAGCCATGAATTCAGTTTCCATTTTAAAGTCCTGGATTGAGAGGAAGGTGGGGATCCCTTGAAGACACGAAAGACTATTTTTCAAAGGAAAACAACTCCTAGATGGTCTCCTTCTCATGGATTATGGAATTATCAAGGATGCTTCCATGCAACTGGTCTTGGGACTTCTTGAAGGACACCTAGGCACCAATTTGCCCTCATCATCCTAGCTTCACTCCTTTAAGGATGTGGTGAAGGTGGGGCACTCTACTCCTTCAAAGTCAATAGCATTAGGAGCTCCAACCCTTCTATATAGTGCTTTCATAGTGGAGAGATTGTATGTTATTCCAATGCTAAAGGTGATAGACCCAGGGGTCTCTTTCCACCTCTCGTCCTATAAATCCTTAACTATGATTGATCATTTTGATGGTTTTTGGCCAACTACAATAAATTTTTATCCATGGATTCACTCAACTAACATAGTTACCAAATTTGACGAGAACTCTCCAAAGTTATCATTTCTTAAAGGTTGCATTTAGTGGTTTTTTTTTTTTACAGAAATAGAAATGTGATATATATATATAAAAGGTGCGACCAAAGTCACTAGTGTACAAAAAAGGGAGGGTGATGAGTCAATGACCTAGCAACTAAAATACCGAGATATTTCTACATGAGCTTGGTCCCAAAAACTTCAGTTGCTTATTTAGTTAGGACTGACAAGTCTATCTAATGCTTGCAGACTACGTATTGGCATAGCCAATTTTACAAAAAATTGGACTGATTTCAAAGCTTACTTCTTTGTTTCCTCTAAAGTTGGTGCTGGGATTTATTCAGAGGCCATCTCCAGAGCGACATTCAAGTCTGGGAGGGTCGGGGCTTCTCTATTCTCACCTTCTTTGCTGCTACTTTGACCTTCCACTTCTTGAGCTCTGGTTCCTTGATCTTTCTCGAGCTTCTCCCCTTGGCTTCTCAAGTAGTCCACCTCATCCTGGAGTTGAGTAATCATGGCTCGGTGATGAGAGAGAGTTTCCATGGTGAAACTTAAGGTGGTGATGTGAGAGTCTAATTGCATGGCTAGGTGTTGGTTGGTGAGGAAATTATCACCCACTGTTTCCTCCTCTCGATCTTCCTGAGCTCGACATTGTTCCATGCTGGTTGTGGCTTTGATTAACGTTGGATGGTTGAGGATTTTATCGTTCTCTTCTCCAGTGTTGTCCCTACTTCTGCCTTGAATTTGCAACAATTGTTGAGCTATGAACTGGATTGTTATGACGAGATGGTTCCAATGACTCGACTTCAATTGCTTTCTTTTCCTGTTCCTCTGAGTGGATATTGTGCTCTCGCTTGCCCTGTTAAGATATTTTTTCCTTCCTCTACTCTTGCCACTGTCTTGAATTGTGGCCTTCCCTTTGCCTTTACTTGTCCAACAAATTCTGTAAATTGTGCCCTGGCTTGGGGGAACTGAACTCTTCCTGTATCTTACGAGCATGTTTGCATTGCTTGCCCTCTTATGGGTTTCTAAATAATGGATCAGGCTCTGATTACCCTGAAATTACCATGCTACATCCTTTCTTGTTCATGTAAGGTGACTCCTCTGGAGTGTGAAATTCTGTCGTGAATTGTTCCACATGCTCTGAAATCTAACCTCTGTCTTATCCTCGGTCGTTTGTGCGAGTGGCATTAATGAGAGGATATGGGGGGGAGGAATAGCGTTGTGTTGATGATCTCACTTGTAGGATCCCATGGGGGACTAATCTGTTGTTGCGCTTAAGTGCCATGTATATCTGAATCAACGTACCATATTCTCCATTTGTGGATTTAACGTCGTACCTTGGCCTCCCAGGATTGTTGAGAGTTTGTCCATATCAGATGCTGCACTGGAGCTCTCTATGTGTGTGGTTGTTGGACGAGTGTATAACTTGTATGAGCTGGATCATTAGGGGTTATGGGGGGATGAGGAACATGGAATTTCCTTTGATTTCAAAGTTCCCTTTGCCTTTGCCTATTGCTTTGTTTTCCCGATCGTTGACTCTCCAATTGTTGGCGACAGATGTGGTAGAAATGGGTGTTCATGCATTTGATAGTATCCCTGGTCCTAGCAATGGTTCTTTTGAGTGAAAAGTTTTTTGAGTTGGTGTTCTTGACAAAATACCTGATGATCATTTTGGAGTCCCCTATTATGGTTAGCTTTTTAATTTGACATTCCCTCACAATTTGGGTCCCTTTCAAAAGTGCATAAGCCTCTGCTTCATTATTTGTGGTGATGCCTAGATTCCAAAAATAAGTAATCATCCTTTGTCCTATAGGGCTAAAAAGAACCCCTCCCACACCTGCCTCCCCTGGGTTCCCTTTATAAGCACCATCAAAGCTTAGGACATGATTTTTTTGTGAGTTTAATCAGGTTGTAAACTCTTGAGGAGTATACTGAAGTTACCATCATGAAATGTTTTTTGTCATACAAGGAGCAGGGAAATCTTGTAGGTTGAGTTTATTTAACCAAGTTTCTTCATCTGTTTTCATTGAGGCCCCTGCCAAGGTGAATGTTTTCTTGCTTGAAAAAAATTCACCAAGCTAACCGATGGCGTTTATCGCTACTACCAGGGGGGAGATGATCTTTCCTTTGAAAATTCTTTTGTTTCTTTCCAGCCAAATCTGCTAGCAAACAAATTTGATTGATGCCTTCTTGGCTCGGCTGAATTTCGATTTTCCCTTGAGCGAACCTTTATATTGTTTTGCCCATTTACCTATCAGGCTTCTGGTGTTTGTAGGCTTGGACAAATGAGGGGCTAATTCTTGATAAACACTGTTCATCACCTGCCTGGTGAAGTTGCAATGCAGGAACAGATGATCAGAGATTTTCAGGCTATTAGTACACAATGCGCACCTGAGCGGGCCCATAAAGCCTCTTTTATACAAATTGTCCCCTGTTAGGAGTTTATTGTGGGCCAGTTGCCAGCAGAAGATGTTAATTTTTGGGAGGCTATTTGGGTTCCAGATCTCTTTCCAAATTGCCGAATTGGGTGGGATACCACTATCTTCTAGGAGTTGCTTGTATCCTGATTTTACAATATACCCCTCTTTCCCCCAACTTCTGTCATTCTTTTCGCTGAGGTGGACTAGAGCGGATACAAAGATTTTTTGGAGAAATTGTTTGTCTTCTTCTCTCAATAGGGGAGGGACTTCCCCCAGATTCCAACTTTCCCAATTGCCATTTGGGTGCCATTTTGAGATGTCGTAGAGGGTGTCTCTGTCTTCCAAGGAAAACCTATGTTTGAATTGATTTAATGAGGGGATTTTTGAGAGAATCCCACTCTTTGAGTAATTGTCCTCCCAGATCTTGATATTTTTCCCATTACCTGGGTCCCAATTCAGGTGAGTTTGTATTAGTGGGACAGACGCCTGGATGAGCTTCCAGATAGACGAACTCGCTTTTCCAAGGTCTACTTCTTCCACACATCTTTTTTCTGTTTGTGGTCATGTACTTGCTGTAGAGAGATTTCTTCCACCATTCCTTGCCACCTGTGATGATTCTCTAGATTATCTTTGCTCCTAAAGCTATGTTTAGCTTTTCGGGATCTTTTATTTCCAACCCCCCATTTTCTTTTGGAGCACAAGTAGTAGCCCAATTTACCATATGGAATTTTTTTTCATTATCCTTGCCCCCTTGCCATAGGAATTTTCTTGTGATTTTGGCCAATTCTTTCTTGATTCCAACTAAGGCATGGAGAGCTGAGAATTAGAAGATTGGGCAGGATGAGAGGACTGATTTTATTAGTACAACCTTGCCTGCTGGGTTTAACCATGTGGCTTCAAATTGATCTTTTAACTTTTGGAGGATTCCCTGCCATGCCTCCCCAGGTAGGGATTTGATGCTTATTGGCGTTCCTTAATACTTGAAGTATTTCCAATCCATTGTGAAGGGGAATTGGAGGATATGGGCAATTCTTGCCATTGTTCCCGCTTTTACATTCCAAGCATAGATCTGGCTCTTAATTTTGCTAATGAGTCCACCCGAGGCTTGTTCTTACTGGTCCAGGACAAGTTTAAATCTTTGGGCCATTATTTGGGAGGCTCCTCCAAGGAGAAGGGCATCGTCAGTGAATTGAGAGTTGTTTATCCTTCTGACTCCCCTCACAATTTTTAGTCCTGGGATATTTCTAGTGATCCTTTCTTGCTCCAGTCTTCTATTTAGAGTTTCTGCCATTATTATATACATCATCGAAGATAGAGGGCAACCTTGTCTGAGACCTCTTGAGGCTTGGAAGAACGTTGTTGGTCGACCATTAATCAAAGGAGTGATCCACGGGGATGAAATACAGGCTTTGATATAGGATATAAAGGAGCTTTGGAAGTCGAATTTGCTTAGCACTTCATAGAGAAATTCATGCTTTACTTTATCTAAGGTGTTTGCCATGTCGATTTTAATGATCATTCCTTTTTCTTTATTCGTTACACTAGTGTGGATTGCTTCCTGGACTAGGATTATGCTGTCCCAGATTTGTCTTTCAGTCATGAAACCCCCTTGATTGGGGAGGATAATTCTTGGAAGAAGGTGCTTAAGCCTGCATGCAATAATTTTGTTAAGGATTTTCTAGGAGACATTATAGAGCGAGATGGGGCGAAAGTGGTCAAAAGTGTTTGCAGTTTTGGATTTGGGGATCAGCGCTAAGAAGGAGGTGTTAGTGGCTCCTCCTATCTTGCATGTCGCATGGACATATCTAATCATGCGAAGTAAGTCCTTTTTGATGATTCCACAACACTGTCTGTAGAAGTGGAGGGTAAACCCATTCGAACCTGGAGATTTATCTGGGACTGAGGTTTTTGGCCTTCGCCAAGGTGAGAACTATGGGGTGGTGATCTGAGATTCCCCAAGGGATAATTTGGGAGGTAATGACAAACGAGAGGAAAAGAAGAGGGTTATGGATAAGGAAGCGGTCTAGTCTAGCGGCTATGTGTCCCACCTCTGTCCTTTTGTTATTCCAGGTGTATTTTCCTTTGGAGGGCTTGACGTCAAAGAGATTGAGATCTGAGACCAGATCCTCCATATTTTCTCTAAACTGATCTCTTACAATGGACCCCCCATTTTTCTCCCCTTGGTGAAGGGTAGTATTGAAATCCCCGGCTATTATGCAGTTTTCTTGAGCATCCAAATCCTTTAGTTTCATTAGTGTTTCCCAGTAATATTTCTTTTCCCTAAAGTTATTTGGCATATAAACATTGCATATATGATAGATATTACCTGTTTGGAGGTTCTTTAGCTTTACCAATGTCTAATGGTTTGAATCCACTCTTTGTTCCTCCTTGAAGATCTAAGTGTTCCATACTGTACAGATCCCGCCTGAGGTGCCTCTTTCACTTAGCGTCGCTCTGCTGCTAGGATTCCAGATTTGTTTCATTTCTCTTAGGGCCTGATCACCCTAGAGTTTCATCTCCTAAATTAAGAGGATTTGGGGCTTTTTTGTTCTGATTAGTTTTCTCATTGTTTTTTTTTCGTTTGGCCCAGTCCTCTACAATTCTAGGAGACTACCTTCATTACTTAATATTGTACTTTGTGGCCCCTCCTTTTGAGGGGTGAGGTTACCCCTTTGCTGGATGGGCTTTTCCATTTTTCTCTTCTTTCCTAAGGATTTCTTCCAGCGTTGGTTGGGTTCCTAGATCTTTGTCCTGAGTGGTCTCTTTTTCTCTTCTGGCTATATTCTTTTTTCTTCCTGCTTTCGTGGTTGGAACAATCTTTGGAATTTTTACTTCCATTTCTTCTCCAGATTCATCTTGGTTGTCTTCTTTCTGTGCTTGATGGCTAACTGGATGCTGGGGGTCTGGTTCTTCTGCCTGGATCTCAATGATCGCGTTTGGATCTTGAGTGTTTTCTTCTCTGTTTTCCTTGGAGCTGATCAACTCTGGATCTGGGGTTTCCAGGGATTCAAACTTGTTCTTGTTACTTTCAGCTTCATATTCGATTTGTATTGTAGATTTCCATTTGCTTGGCGAGGGGGGTCCAGGGTTTCTTTTGCATTCCGGTTGCGGGTTCCCTGGTCTGTTCGTCATTTTCTTACATTTTGCTTGTTGCCATTGTTCAGATGCCTTGTTTTCTGGATGCTCCTAGGTCACCTTGGGGCAGTTTTTGTGGTTGTTTTTACCCTTGTTTCAAAAAGTGGTTAAAATCACTAAAATTTGCAACTATGATCTATAATGTTGCAAACAAAAACCTTAATATTGACCCCTAAATAAAAAATGGGTGCTACCAATAACACCCCCTTTTTTGGTGGGGTTAAAATTAAAACTCATTTGAACTGTTGGAAATGTAATCCATTAGGGTTACTTAACTGGAGGAATATGAAGTGAACCATCTTTGTGAGTCCAGGAGATGTCTTGGAATATGAATCCATGTGTCAACATCATTGTACTTATACATATATCATATTGATGTTTAATGCAATCTCATGCTTATCTTATTTAGTGTGTCCAACGGTGGTATCGAAGTGGCCTTGGTTCTTAGGCCTGATTTGACGAATGGTAGTTGTCCATAGCCATTCTATGGCATTTTCTTTCCATTCTACTAAAGACTAGTGTCGATGATCTTCGAGGGACAAAGACTAGTGCAGATTTGTAGGCTAGGTCATAAACCTAACCCTAATATGCCAAGTGCCATCATTTTCCTGCAAAAACACCTC
>JASDQU010502003.1:15480-34871 GCA_032191745.1 Picea mariana
CGTTGTATGCGTTGTCTTCATAGGAAAAAATGAGTAGCCTTTGTTAATTTGTCAACCACCACCATGATTGAATCATGTTGCTTATTCATTTTGGGTAATCCTGTGATGAAATCCATGGTGATCACTTCCCATTTCTTCTCTGGAATTGGTAATGGCTGCAAAAAACCTGCTGGGTGCCTATGCTTAGCCTTTACCTTCTGACATTCCATACATTGAGTGATGTAATCAACAACATCCTTCTTCATTCCCGACAAAAAGAAATGGTTTCTTATTGCTGTAATTATTTTTTGGTAACTGGGATGCCCAACATAAGGAACATCATGCATTTCCTTCAGTACGAAATTCCTCAATTCTCCAGAACTAGGAGCATAGATTCTATTTTTATGCATGAGTAATCCATCTTCCTTTATCTCATGCTCCTTTATTTTCTGTTGTACATCTCCTTGCTGTAAGTTTTCCTTTACATGTAGGTAATGCTGGTCTGTAACAAGACCATCTAAAATTCTTCTCTTCAAGTCTTACTAATGCATACTGACAACAGTAGCACGCATGATATGCACTCTTCTACTAAGTGCATCGACAACTTTATTCTCCTTTCCCTTGATATTCTTGATATCTAAGTCATATTCACTTGAAAATTCTAGCCATCTTGTTTTCCTGGCATTCAAGGCCGGCTGTTCAAAAAGATACTTCAGGCCAATGTGGACTATCCTTAATTAAAAAAATTTCCTCATGAGATAATGCCTCCACATCCTCAAGGCGTGGACGATGGCAGAAAGTTCCAAATCATGCATGGCATAGTTCCTCTCATGTTCCTTAAGATTTATGGACTCATATCCAATGACATGTCCATTTTGCACGAGGATTCCCCAAAGTCCTTCCTTACATGTGTCTATACATACCACGAAACTTTCATTTGGGTCAACAATCTTTAACACAGGTGTACTAGTAAGTAATTCCTTCAACAGATTAAAATTATTTTCACACTTTAGTGTCCATTCAAATTTAGTTCCCTTCTTTTGCAAAGAAGTGATGGGATGAGAAATCTTAGAGAACCCTACTATGAACCTTCTGTAGTAGCCAACTAATCCCATAAAATATCTTATGTCTGACACATTTCTGGGTGTTGGCCATCCTCTAATGGATTCAATCTTCTCTGGATCTACTACTATGCCTTGTTCTGAAATAATGTGTCCCAAGCAATGGATCTTCTTTTGATAAAAATAACACTTACTCAACTTGGCATACAACTGATGTTCTCTCAGTACTTGAAACACCAATCTTAAGTGATGTTCATGCTCCTTTTCAGACTTATAATAGATAAGTATGTCATCCAGGAATACTATGACAAAATTATCCAAATAATTCCTGAATATGCCATTCATTAAGCACATGAAGTCAACTGGTGCATTAGTCAGTCCAAAAGGCACCACTACATACTCATAATGTCCATACCTGATCCTAAAGGCGGTCTTATGAATGTCTTCTTCCTTGATTCTTACCTGATGGTATCCTGCCCTCAGGTCAATCTTTAAGAATATCTTTGATCCTCTTATCTGATCAAAGAGTTCATCAATTCAGGGTAGAGGATACTTGTTATTTATAGTGTACTCGTTGAACTGTCGGAAGTCAATACACAACCTCAAGATTCCATCCTCCTTTTTGACAAAAAGTATTGGTTCTCCCCAAGGTGAAACACTTGGATGCATGTACCCTTTCTTCAACAATTCCTCCAACTGCATTTGTAATTATTTTAACTCTAGTGTGCTCATTCTGTACGATGTTTTTGACACTAGGGAAGCTCCCGACACTAAATCAATTGAGAAATCTATCTCCCTTCTTGGTGGAAATCTGGGTATTTCTTAGAATACATCTTCAAATTCATGTAGTACTGAGAAATCTTCAAGGCTTGGCCCATTTGTATTATCTGGCTCTTCCACATGAGCTGCATACAGTTGAAATCCTTTCCTAAAGCATCTTTTTAACTGTAAGGCTGAAATCTCCCTTATAGATATGGGTCTTGGAATTCCTTTCACAGTGCTCTATTTTCCATTTCCATCAAGACATGTAAATGTCTCATTATGACAATCTAGGACAACATGATGCTTGTCCAACCAATCCATTCCAATCAGAATATCATAAGACCCCTATGGCATGATATTTAGATCAATACTAGTATTCATGCCATTAAGACTTATGGAACAACTTCTAACCATATCATGGATTCTTCTTTTGGTTCCAGTGGCTAGTTGAACCAAACTTGCTTTTCCAAGTTTACTTTTCTCAAATGTAATCTATCCACTATCTTAGTATCAATGTAGTAATGACTTGTTATTGAATCAATCAAAATAGAAACAAGTTGATTTATGATCTTACCTTCCAACTCAATCATATTGCACTGGTACTCTGCTTGTCGATCATCTAAAGCTACATAGATTCTTCCCAGATATTCGACTGTTGTAGCCTCTTGGATGTTGTGCACAGTCTTCACTCTGTCCTTTCTACGTGGGAAATCCTTGTAGATGTGATATTCCTTGCATCCCCAACATTGGATTGGTGGTCTTCCCCTTTATCTCAAGGAATCTTCTTTCTTGAAATCCCCCTTCACATATTGATATTGATGATTTCTATTAGGCTCATTCTTATTGAAGGGAGGTTTGAATCCTTTCTTGCTCTGATTGGACTTCGCATGTTTCTTTTCCTTGCAAGATTTTTCAGGGATTCTCTTCCTTGGACTTGCTCATATAGGTATTTAGCCTTCCTGATAGCTTCAGTCAAGGTATTGGGTTCATCATATTTGATCTTTTCCTCATAAAAGGCTGACAGTCCACCTAGAAATCTCTATATTTTCACTTTCTCATCACCAATGAACCTGACATACTTTAACAATCCCAAGAACGTCTTCTCATACTCCGCCATAGTCATTCTTCCCAACCCAAGTTCAAATAATTATTGCATTTTCTTGTCATAGAAATTCTTTGAGAGGTACTCCTTCTGGAACTACTTCTTGAACTACTTCCAAGTGATCCTACGTTCATTAACATGTGTTATCCACAATTTTGGTCATCGTGATGATGTTATGATGATGGAAAATCAAGCTCTTCATTAAGAACAATTTCCTGAGAAAAGTTACATTTGTCTACTTCCTGAAATCATACTTTTAAAGGAGGTTCGCAGGCTACCTATATATTTTCCTGCGAGAATGCCTGATTCTCGCAGGCTGCATTAAGCTGGAGTGTGAATAGTTCGCACTGTACCTAACTCTCAGGGTGTGAACATCTTCTAATGAAGGAAAAAGATAAAATCTCAAACCTTCTAGAAAGGAATCTTCTAGAAGGATGAGTTGGCTTGCGAATGGTTATCTAAGAACTGGCTTTCCTGATATCTTGGGATCATTTCCTATCTAAGTAACTAATCTATCCTTTCCTATATATTGAAGAGGATGCTCATGGAAAAGGTTAGAAGCAAACTAGCAAGAGATTGATTGGAGAATTATTGAAAGCCTTTATGAAGGACTAATGCTACAACAACAAGAGACACCAGCAAGGTCATCAAAAGTGGTTGATTTTCTTCATGCATGAGTAAGTGTGTGTGTCAGAGCTAGAAGCCATCGAAAGGAGATCTACAACATCAAGGCTTAGGTTGTAAGTTTCACTTTCAATTAATTCAATACAGTAATATGTCCCTTTCCCATAAAGATGATGTCACTTTATTACATAACTCCTTGATCATATGTATAGATTAGCTATTAAATATATTGATTTTCTTTCACTTCGATTGGTTTGTACTGTTGTGATCTGAATGGCACAAGAGCATTGGAGTGAATCTTGGAACAACAGAGACCTAAGGAAAGCGTTCATAAGGTATGTCCATAATCCTTGTCTCTTAGTTCATTCAATAGGCTAAATCTAGGGAAAGTGTATTATTCTGTTCTGTTTTGTTCTAGATCCAGGTGGATCTAGGGAGATCGGTTTGTGTCTGCACTTACGGATTAATCCTGAAACAACATGTTCCACTTGCTTTAGTTTGTCCCACCACATTGAAACTTTCTTGTGTAAATGGTAGGTGGCAATCCTGGCTTTCAGGTTTGATGAATAGTTATGCAACTGAAAATACCTCATGAGCCCAAGAAACCATGCTTCGACATCATCTTCCCTTTCTCTTTCACCATAGAAGGAAGGTGGATTGATCTTCCCCAGCTCTCCTTTCAAGCTATCTATCTCTTGTTTCCTTATTTGGTATCTGATAGGAGACACCTCTGGACTGCTTACGAGATCTTCCGGTCCATAAAATTTTCTTTCTAAGTAAGGAGGTGAGTGTTGTCCATGAGCTCTGCTAGCACTTCTGGAATAACCAACTCTTCCATGATCATTCCTTCTTTCATGGAACCTGCCTTCTTCCTCTTTTCTTGAGTTTGATCCCTTCTTCATTTGTATTTGCAAGTGATTTAATATCTGCAACACTTGAGCATTTATCTGAATTTTCTCTCTCACCAGTCTCTCATTGTCTTCTTTGTAGCTCTGTACTTCCATCTTCAGGCTTATTACCATTTCTAGTAGCGTTTCCTGCTCTCCTTTTTCTTTGCATCCATTGGAATCTGTCTACATTCCCAACTCTGGTATTTTGGCCTTTTACCTCCTTATCATGATTGGAGGCTCCCTCGCCTTCTTCCATTTCCTCAATACGCATCCTGAGATGATGTGCTTAAGCCCCTTAATTCTGCAAAATGTGCAAGCAAACATTTTGTTAGAATTATTCATATGATAAACAAAATTTCCAAACCATGCTACATGTCTCTTTTTTTTCTTTTTTTGTTCATGGAGATCATATACCCATTCTCCAAAAATAGAAGTTTCCTATTATCCTTGGCCGATACAGAACTCATCATGCACAGGTGCTTCCTTCAAACCACCTTCCCAGGTGACCACATCTAGCAACTGTGGCTAAAACCTTCCTTATCACTTTTCTATCTCAAAGACAACCAATTTGACCCTTAGCCCTCCTTCCCTTAGCTCTCAATCTACATATGAACACGTCCATGACCCTGTGCGTAGCTCAAAAAGTGTTTGTCCAAAGCTTTGAGACTTCATAACGTTTAGCTAGGACTAGATCAATGGTCCTCGTCCTCTTTCATGATCAATGATCGAGATCCACTTTGGGACTCCACACTTCTGGAGTCTCAAATTTCCTCACTTGTCTTCTCCCGAAACGCTTTTAACCGGATTTCATGATCTGTCAAAGGGTGTCCTCCCATAGATTAGTAGCTATGAATCGCTTCGGCTCTCTAGGCTTCAGAATTTTCAAAACTTCCTCCTGCACTTTCTCCCGGAGTGATTTCACCCGAAATCAACGATCCTTCGACGTGTGTCTTATGGAATCAATAGTCAATATGTACTCCGAACTTCAGGAGATTTTGACCCAATGCAACCTGTCACATATTTCCCCACAAGAGTGCCTAGTCTCTAGACTGCACGATCTGTCACCACGTGGCAAAATAATGGAAGTGGACACATGGCCTAATCCAGCGGGTGACACATGTCACGTTCTAACTGAATTTTCAATACTCCAAATGCTCAAAACTTACTGACACATGGCACACATTCCATATGTCCATGTCATCCCAGGTGACGTACACAAGCCCTGTCACTTAGGAAATTTCAGGGTCCACATCACCTCTTGGTGATGTGATCGTGCCCCATCACTTTAGCTCTTCAGGCTTCGGGACTTCGAGAGTTTCCATGCTAGCACACTTCCAATTCTCCCCAACTCTGCATTCGCAAACTGGCCAATCTGTCACCATGTGTCCTCCTAGATCGAATGACAAAGATTCACTTTGGGTCTTCACCTGGAGTCCACACATCTGCACTGCATGTCCTCCTTAATCTAACGTCTACGTTTTCTTCCTGTATCAGGACTTTGAAAATCTCAAATTTCAAAACTTATCTGGCCCCACTAGATTTTACCCGAAGCCATGGATCTGGTGATGCGTGGCTCTCAGCAGATCAATGGCTGAGATCCTCTTGGATGATCAGACGATCGAGATTTATTTTGGTCTCTGGCTCTTTGGGATTTGGGAGTCTCAAATCCCAACTGAAAGCCTCTCGAACATATTCCTCCAGAGTTACTAATATGATGACACATAACCTCTTGGTGATCAATGGTCAGGATCTACTTCGGACAATCCGACAATCGACGTTTACTTCGGGTCTTCAGCTCTCCAGGATTCAGGATTTTCAACTCTCAACTTATCCTCGCTCACTCTTTCCTGGAGTTCTTTCACCCAAAGCACACGATTGGTTGACGTGTGTCCTCCTATGGATCGACGGTCACCAACTACTTCGACTATTTGTAGTTTTGATGTTCGAGCCCTAACCTATCACATCACTACATGCCTTTCAATTTGTGGGGGCATGTATCGATGGTTTGGAGTAACCCGCTTTTCGCCCTACAATTCTCCTGATGCTGACATGTAACCCTTTGGGGAAACCATGGTTTGGATTGCAGGACCGCCTTGGGAAATTATCTCCCGTGCAAATCGGTTCCCTGAAATGCCTCATGTCCATTGATATCACTCTCCCATGGGATCCGACGGTTGTGACCTTAACCCTTTATTCCTTTTCATCGGACGACCCCTGTTCACCTGTCCTCCAATCCAACGATCTCGGATATCTCATGATCCTACACTCCCGAATTCGAAGGGGACGATCATGATCCTTTGAACCCCTTACATGGGTCTCTGATGTTCTATCTCTCGCATAGATTTTTCAATGCCATTACTCCCGAGATTTTCAACCCCATGGTCAGAGTTTGATCTCACCCCCGAGACTTTGACCAACATACCGGGCCCATACCGGCCTAGTGTTTCAACCAGAAGCTCTGATACCAAACTATAACATACAAACCCACCCATAGGCTGGGGCATTCTACCTTCAAGCCCACCCTTAGAATTATTTATCTTACTGATACCTTTAAAAATTTAAGGATGCATAAAATAAAATAATTTAATGACATGCACGACAAAATCCAACAAGCATGCATAGTCTAAAGATTTAGTTAATCGATAATTAAATATACACAAGGAAAATACATTCATATACATGTAAATGATACCATGACAAAGAGAACTTATCTTTATGAAAGATGACACCAAATAGCTGCAGACCAAGGACGTTCCACCCAACCGTAGACACTAGTATTCCAAATCTCAACAGCAACATCACCCCTGAGCCAGGGCTATGAATCCACAAGGATGGTTCCAGAGTGTTACTTGGCTTCCCAAACCAGTCAACACCCAATCTCTCAGAGTCTTCCTAGCTCTCACAACAATCCAAGTACCCAAATCTCTTCTACCCATATTGTACCACCTGAGAGAATGAACCTCCACCCTTCTCTTCCACGCAGTCCCTTAGGCAGTCCTTCTCCTTAATTCAGGCTCCAATGCAACTGTTCTAGATTATCGATGTTAGAAATCTCAAGACTCGCAATTGTGAGAAAGGCTAGACACAGGCCAACACATCTTAGACATGCAGGCCTCAAGTCATGACTAGATCACTCTAGGGACCACTACAACCAACTATCCCATGGCTAATTCTTCATCAATTTGGTTCCCTTTCCCAAGCCAAGACGCAGATGATGGATGGATCAATGAATGGGTAAGTGGGTGCATGGAGGTACGTGCATGAAAGTTCATGAGAGTGGTGCGAATGGAAAAATTAAGGAGAAAAGGAGCCAGTGACCAACCCCCCATCAAACCAGAGGCAGGTTTAAGTAATTTTAGGGAGAATCAAGGACCTCCTGGCCTTCCCCAAGAATCTCACGTAAACGACGCACTCCCTTAGTAAAAATGGTAATTAGAATAGGAATAAACACTTATCCCCTCAATCGCCCTCTCTTTTGAAATCATATCCCCCTATAACTCTAGTCCTTGTCCATCTAGCAACCAACCGTGTATTTATTATTAATAACGATAAAAACATTACATGTTTTGGGCACTCTAGCCTCTCAACATTGTAACAATACATTATTTAAAATGGGGGCTCAAAACCTTGGGTGTTACAATAAAGATAGGTCACTTTGCATCTAAGTGTCCACACAAGAAGAAGGACCAGAACTATGAAGGTGAAGAGAAGTACAAATCCAAGAGATTTGGTAAAAATAAAATTTTATGTGTAAACAATGATGACTCTTCAGAAGACACAGATAGTGAATCTTCTTGTGAAGATAAGGTTAATGACTTTATGATTATGTCCATAGAGGATTATGATAATAAAAACACATGAAGTGATGTTAATTATAAAGAAGATGTGGTTTATATGGAAGGTGAAGTAATCAGTGCTTTAGAAGATATTGACAGACTCAGACTTAAGAAGAGAAAACAAAAACAATTGTTGATGCAATTTGAAAAGAATGGTAAAAAATCTAATGAAGACTTTGCCCTGCTAAAAGTGGAGTTATAAGAGGAAAAAAAAATAGAGGACACTCTGAAACAACATTTATCAGAGAAGAAGGAAAGACGTGAAGCCTTGCAAGAAGAGGTAGTAAAAACCAGAAAAGAGATGGAGAAGTTTAAAGCATTGTATCTCCAAAATATTCCAAGCATTAAAGCATCAAAAGAACTAAACGAAATTATGAGCAAACATAGATGTCCTTTGTTGAAGATTGGTTTAGGCTATGTAAGTGGTTCAAGCAACAAATAGACAAAAATCAAAGAGCCAGTAAAGATGATCAAGTTCCAAGTTAGCAGAGAATCAGACCATGTGAGTACTCTGCCACCAAAAGATAATAAAGACAAGATGATCCCTGATAAAAACCAGAGATATCAGAAGATGGAGCAACAAATTCCAAGAATAAGGCCATCCTCCAGGTACCAAAATTTCTTCCATGGTTACCATTTTTACTGCTCTAATTTTGGTCATAAGATTGCAAATTTTCAAATTAAGTTTAGAGACATGCAACTGAGGATATCAAGAAATAAACAATATTTGCAACATAGAACTAAGAAACCAATGAGTAGACAAAGTTGCACCAATCACTTTGACCTATTGAAAAATGAGATCGAATGTTATAACTGTCATAAATTTGGCCACAAAGCTGCAAACTTCCATCTAAATAATTACAAAGCAGATCCAAGGATAGAACCCTTAGCTAGAAATGCCAGCACATGGAAAAAGAAATATAGTGAAAAATGTGGTCTAGTTCTTTTAGCTCAAAGACAAAAGAACCCCTGGTATATTGACAATGGATGTTCCAAACTCATGACTGGAGACAAAAGTGAGTTTTTGTCTCTAAGTGAAAGCAAATAAGGAAATGTAACCTTTGGAAATGATGCACCAGGAAAAATCAAAGGTAAAGGAATGGTAAGTCTAAGTAATGGCAAAGGGAAAGCTCAAGATGCGTTGTTTGTAGATGGTATGAAACATAATCTACTTAGTGTCAGTCAAGTTTGTGACAGAGGATGTAAATTTGTTTTCACTTCTAAAGATTGTAAAATACAATCTGTGAATTCAGGATAGTTGATTGCAAAAGGTATAAGAACAAAAACAATGTCTATGTTTTGAAAGAAGAAAAAGAAGAATGTCACTTAAGAAAGTATGATGAAAGCTAGTTATGGAATAGAAGACTTGGACACCTAAATTTTGATCATATAATCAAACTTAGAAACAATGGGGCAGTAAAAGATCTTCCAAAAATATCAAATCCATATGATTCTATATGCAAACCTTGCCAAATAGGAAATCTCACTTAGAAACAGTTTAAATCTAAGAACTTTGCATCAATAGAGAAACCTCTTTAGTTAGTACATATGGATTTATGTGGACCATCAAGGAAGGAAGGTACAGGAAAAGGAAATTACTTCATGTTGATTATTGATGATTATTCTAGATTTACACGGGTTGCCTTTCTAAAAGAAAAATATAAAGCATTTGAAAAATTCAATGAAGGTATCTTCTTAGGGTATGCTACAAACAATAAAGGATATAGATTATATAATAAGAGGCTTCATAAATTGCTTGATTGTATTGACATAAAAGTTGATTAAGAAATCCCGGTATGAGATGTAAGCAGTTTTGAATCAATAAAATATGATATAGTTGAAGTTGAAGATGAACAAGTCCAAGAATCAGAAAGAGAAGACTCTAAGTCAGATGAACATAAAAATACTCAGGCAGACTCAAATCAATAGACAACATCAAATCCTCCCTCTAAAATTACTCAAAAGAATCATCCTGCAAGTCAGATAATTGGTGAGAAAGACAAAGGTGTACAAACCAGGAGAAGGATAATCAAATACATTGAGAAATAACATATAGCCTTCATATCCATGGTGGAACCCAAGAACTTTAATGAAGCCAGTAAATATGTAAATTGGTTAAAATCAATGAATGAGGAAATGGATCAAATTGAGAAGAACAATACTTGGGAGCTTGTTCCTAAACCTGCAAACAAGAATGTAACTGGCACAAAATGGGTGTTTAAGAATAAAATGAATGAACAAGGACAAATTGTTAGGAATAAATCCAGATTGGTCTATAAGGGGTATGCACAAGTTGAAGTACAATATTTTGATGAAACCTTTGCACCAGTGGCAATATTGGAATCCATCAGAATATTTCTTGCCTATGCATGTCATAATAACTTTAAAGTATATCAGATGGATGTTAAGTTAGAATTTATTAATGGAGATCTAGAAGAAGATGTATATGTGGAGAAACATGAAGGATTTTCACTGACAGATAATCCTGACTATGTCTGTAAGTTGAAAAAGACATTATATGGACTGAAACAGGCACCACGAGCCTAGTATTATAGATTGGAAAAATTTCTATAGGACAAAGGGTTCAAGAAAAGTACCGTTGATAGTAATCTACACATTAAGTCTGAAGGTGATGATTTAGTTGTTTTGGTTTATGTATATGAAATTATTTTTGGATGTGCCAATGACCCTTCAGTTCAGTGGTTTGCTAATTCTATGCAAAGTGAGTTTGAGATGCCCCTGATAGGAGAATTGTCATATTTTCTTGGTTTACAAATCAATCAGAGTTCTGCAGGGCTATCTATCTCTCAAGAAAAGTATTTGAAAGAGATGTTGAAGAAGCTTCAGATTGAATATTCCTCTCCTGTTAGTACACCTATGGTGGTTGGTTGCAAGCTCAGTAAAGATAATATTTCACCTAATGTTGATCAAAGAACATATCAATCAATGATATGCAATCTTCTATACATCACAAAATCCTGCCCTGATATAATTCTAGCTGTTGGAATGGTATTTCCTTATCAGTCTGCTCCTAAACAAATTCATTTAATAGCTATCAAAAGGATATTCAAATATTTGAAGGGTACAGTGACTTATGGTCTTTGGTATCCTAGAAATTAGAATTTTCAATTAACTGCATATTCAGATGCTGATTGGGAAAACTGTTTGGATGAGAGAAAGAGAACCAATGGAGGTGCATTCTTATTAGGTGATTCGTTAGTAGCATGGCTTAGTAAGAATCAGGGATCTATTTCATTATCAACTACATAGGCAGAGTACATTGTTGCTGCTACTTGCTGCACTCAGATCTTATGGATGATACAAACTCTTTCAGATTTGAAGATAACTTATACTGATCTAATTCCACTTCATTGTGATAAAACCAATGCCATTAGTGTCTCCAAGAATCCTATTATACATGAAAATACTAAGAATATACCAACAAAATATCATTTTCTCAAAGAGCAGGTTACGAACAAAGTTGTTCAACTTAATTATATTCCTTCCACAGAAAACATAGCTGATATCTTCACTAAACCTCTTGCAATAGATCAGTTTGAGTATCTATGCCAGAAGTTGGGATGACCCTATTATCAAGTTAAAACAGTCTATCTGATCAGGGGGAGAGTGATCATAGTATATATAATCAGGGGGAGAATGATTATTGTATCTCTAATCAAGGGGAGAATAGAGTCACTCTCAGTTTTCTTTGACATTGATGTCAAAGCGGGGGAAAAGGTGTGGTCTGGATGCTACAATTGGAGGTCTAAACATAATAGTGCAGACTTTCAGGGTTTCCATCAATGCCAAAGGGGGATATTGTTGGCATGTTTATAGGAAGAGTGTGCTTTTCATTGATGACAAGAACAACAATGGCGATGGAAAACAGGAAAAGCATAAGATCAAGAGGAGAAGCGAACAATATGCAGAGATCAAATATTAGAAGGAAAAGAGCAGTATAGAAACATGATCAAGATCAACATCTCCACAAGACAAACCAAAACAATTGAGAATTTGATCACTCGAATATTCGTCAGCCGTCAGATCAAGTTAAGTGAAGGATAGGAAAAATGAGGCACAAGGTTTGAGAATTTGATTATCTGAATCTTTGTCAGCCGTCGGATTGAATTAAGTGGAAGGATATGATAAGAAAAGATGGAGAGCTGGTGGATTTAATCCAAGGAAAATCTTCATCGCAGATAGATCAAGCCGTTGATCTAATATCTTGATCAAACGAACATCATTCGTTTCGGGTCTAAAGTTATGAGGAGGTTACGCTTCAGAGAAATAACTTCAAGAATTTCCAGTTGAGATTTGAAACACCTGAAGCCTGGAGAGATGAAATACATTCTCAACCTCTAGATCATATGAAGTAGATCTCAATCATTAGATCATCCAAAGAAGATTGCAAGCATCAGATTGTTCAAAGTGAATTTGGGCCATTTGATCCGTCAGTTTGAGTTTTTAAATTCCTGAAGCCCGGAGAGCCAAAATACACTTTTGACCACCGAATCATACGAAGTAGATCTTAGTCGTTAGATCATCCAAAGAATATCTCAAGTATCAGATCGTCTGAAGTGAATATGGGTTGTCTGATCTAGATCATCAGTTTGAGTTTTGAAATTCCTGAAGCCCAGAGACCCGAAAAGATGAAACAAATTCTCGACAATCGGATCATTCGAAGTAGATCTCAGTCGTCAGATCGTCCAAAGAAGATCTCAAGCGTCAAATCGTCCGAAGTAAATATGGGCCGTCTGATCTAGAAAAGACATGGCGTAATCCTGTGGACTCTAGGTAAAGACCCGAAGTCAGCCTCAACTGTTCGATCCAAGAGGAAACGTGGCAGTAATCCGCATACTTCGAGGGGAAGTAAAGTTCGAGACTTGAGATTTCAGAAGTCCGGAGACCCTAAGGATATCTCGATCGTTGATCAAGAAAGGGGCCACATAACCATTGATCAGAATGAAAGGTCAAATTCCCGAAGTAGAGGTAGAGCCATCGATTGAAAATGACAGGTGTCCGTAGATCATCGACTACAGAAGATTGGAGTAAGGAGAAAAGAAGGCTTTGAGATTTGAAACTCCTGGAGCCCGGATCACGAAGTAAATCACAACAGTTGATTTAGGAAGGATAGATATGATCTACAGACTTGAGAGGATAGATATGAACCGTCTGTTTAGGAGAACCGTCAAGATCATGAGATCGACGGTCCCGTTGCATTATGGGGATTGAAGGTGCATGAACTTTAAAAAGTTAAAGGCGGGCCACAATTGAAACCACGGGTTTGGAGAAAGGAAACATGGAGGCTCAAGGAAAATTGCTGGGCAAAACATAGTTTGATCTCAAATCACCTATGCCATGCCTTCCTTCGGATGGTCACATGATATTATCACCCAAGGTCACATCAATGAAGGATATGGGAAGGAGATAGCGCTGCTAGGCTCCACATCGGAGGTTACACATTGAAAATTCAAAAGGGACTCTGCGTGTATAATCCAACGATGCTGATCAAACATAATCTGATTGAAGGGTTGTTGTTTCACTTCATGATTTTTTGATCAGTTATGATTTAGTTACACTAACTGAATCATTGTTTCTGAGCAGTTGAATCATTGTTCCTGAGCATTGGAAAGATGATGCTTGAGCATTTTTTAGATTCCTGACTTGAGCATTGGAGATGCAGAGTGTAACATATAATGAGAGTAGGAATAAAAGAAAAATGTCATGAAAGACAGAAGTTTGTTTTTCTCGGTAAAATAAGTTGAACTATATGTGATCAAGAAGATAGCAGAAACATAGCCAAAAAAATGTGGAGATGAAGAACATAAGATGGACATAGAAGAAATGGTCAAAACAACAGACTGTATGAGAACTTAAGCACAAGAAGATGTGATCAGGAACACACTGATGTAGGAAGAGCATATCAGTGTAGCAAAACAATGATGAGACTAGTAAGCCATTGATAAATTCTATATCACTGTAATAAATTTCAGAAAGAAAAGATTTATATTTCAGGGTGGTAGGGTGGTGCTAGGGAGGATTGTTGTCCTCAGAGTTTCAAGTGGGTGCTTGGACACATGGAGTTGTGGCTTCCATTTGGTTGCAGCTAGAAAAACTAGGGTGGTAGGTTGGTGCAAGGGAGAACCATTTTTCTCTGTTATACAAGTTGGTGCCTATGTGACTGGAAGTTGGTGCTTCCATCTAGTTGGTGATGGAACACTTAGGGAGTTGGTGCTTCCTTCTAGTAGGTGCTAGAGAAACTAGAGATTTGTTTCCCTCAGCAAGTTGCATCTTGTTAAAGAATAGGTTGTGGCCTCATTTTGAGTTGGTGCTCAAAGAAAGATGATGTACAGAACTTAAAAGACTTCCTATCAATCGAAGAAGAAAAGGTTTTATCCCTTTATGGGTTTCTTCATGAATATTTGTCTCTATGTATATCATATGTGTGATTGATGTTTGTTATTTCTGCTGCTCATGTATTGCATAATATTGATGATCACTTGGATATACAAATCTTAAAAGACTACCTAGCATTCGAAGAAGAAGAGGTTTTCTCCCTTTATGGGTTTCCTCGTGAATATTTGTCTTCGTTTATATCATATGTGTGATTGATGTTTTTATTTATGCTACTCATGTCTTTCATAATATTGATGATCACTTGGATAAGGTTAATAATATTTTAATAGGCATAAAACTGTTTAAGCACAGTAATAACTGATTCACCCCCCCCTCTCAGTTGTCTTAGTAATTCCAACATAATTTTCTATTAGTTTGCGAATGTATTTTATATGCATTTATTACATTTTGATTTAAATAGAGGGGATAGGATTTGGTAGTGAAATATCACAATATTTAAGCTATGTAATAATCATTTATTTCTCCAAAGGAAAAATATTTGTATGAAAACTGTTTGTATAAATACCTCTATGGAAAACCAAGTAAAAAAATAAAATTAGCCAGAATATTACATGGGTATTAGAGCCCTCTTCCTGCTAGCCTAAGGGGGGGGGGTTGTAGTTCATGAGGAGAGAAAATGTTAGGTATATCACCTACATGAGTAGAATGAAAAAATGGGAAGATAACATTTTTTACGAAGGAGAGGAGGACATGGGTGAGAATCAACCCAGAGCAGAACATGGGAGACCCAAATGAGGATAGAGCCCTTCAGATTTTGGAGAACATAGCTAGTAGGAAGCATTAGTTAGCCCAACTAATGACTCAATTAATTGCAGGTTGCAACCATGGAATCAATTCTAGTGGAATCAATTCTAGTGCAGGGGGTTTAAATGTGAACAATGGAAACAATGGTGAGGGGATCCATCATGAGATCCCTACACTAAACTAGGATAGGATTCCTACACATGTTGGGCCAGGGACAACTAGTAGAATAGTCCCTAGACCACTAATGCCTCAATTCTTGGAAAACTAATATACAATTAACTAGGAGAAACCGATGCATGGTTAGACTTTCTAGGATTATTATGCAGAGTATCAGGCCTTGGGGGAGGATTTCCAGGCTGCTATTTCGCTTCGAGATTTTTTCTCCTTTAAATATAGAAATAGACCCAAGGACCAAAGGGGACAACAAAACAAATACCTCTCGTGGAAGTTGGGAAATTATCCATTCCCACATTCAATGGATCTAGCAGGAGCACTGCATGATCACGAGTACAAACAATTGACACCTTTTTTCAGTTGAACCCCATGAGATAATTTGATGCAATTACATTTTGTACCTTGCATTGTGATGGAGAGGTACATGAATGGTGGTATCATGGATTAGTCACTCTAGGGAAATCCAATATCACTTCATTTTTGGATTTAAATCAGAAGCCGATGGAGCGATTTGAGAAAAAGGACCCAGAGCTGCATTTCAGAGAGTTAACATAACTCAAACAAGAAATATCACAAGATGCTTACATCACAGTGTTTCAAAAACTAGTAGTGATGGTGTCCGACATATCTGAGCAGAGGCTTGTGATGTTTTTCATTGAGGGGTTGTTGGATCCACTTCATGGTTGAGTAAAGGATTTCAATCCTAAGACCTTGCAGTATGCTATTTCTAGGACAATGAACATGGAGGGTGCAATCCATAAAACCATTTTTTTTTTCCAAACCCTTTATTACAAAAGAAAATAAGGAAAATAAGCCTCATGGGAAGGAAGGTACGAGCAAGGAAAAGTTGGATGAGGAAATGAAGAATGAGATAAGGGGAAAGAACCTTTGTTTTGACTGCAAAGGTCCATGGGTACGAGGACACAGGTGTCAGGGCAAGGATCAATCCCATTATATTAAGGTACATTCAAATGATGATGAGGAGGAGGAGGGGTAGGAGGCTTCTCTAGAGCAAGGAAAATAGCATAAGGAGGAGACAGATGAGAGGCCTCATGAGGAGGCTAAGGATGTTTTTATAGACACATTATCAGGTACTCTGGTATTCAACACCTTCATATTCAGAGGATTCATAAGGGGATATAGAGTCACTTCCTTCATTGATGGTGGGGAAACCCACAATTTTATTGATGCAGCTTGGGTGGCTAGGAGACAAGTAGATACAAAGGAATTTGAGGGTTTCAAAGTATAAGTGGTCGATGGATTTAATGTGTCTTTCACAAATAAAATTCCTAGATTGGCCTTGACAATTGGTAACTACACCTTGATAGAATTATTTTATGTGGTATATGTGGTAGATTCAGATGTAGTGTTGGGATTTCAAGGGATTTAGACATTAGGGGACATTATCACAAACTAAAAACATATGACCATGAATTTCTCCACAACATGAGGGAAATGGGTTGTTCTAAGAGGCATGGAGAATAATTCTCCTACAGTGGTATCAAACAAAAGGATGGAAGCCATATTCAGACATGGTGTAACACCCCTGTTTTCCCCAACTTGTAATTAATCATTAATTAGGATTACCATTCCATGGAATGGGAACCGTGTCAATGTATTATTGTTTAATTTACAAATAACTGACTGTGGTGGTGATGCCTTGAAATTAATAGTCATGATATCACTAGAGGAAAGAATGTGAACACGATAAAATAACATTTAATAAGAAAATGACCGATGGTTTAACCCTCAACCACGCCCATGAATGGAAGCATGGTCTAGTTGTAGAAGGTTGGCCTGAAGTACCACAGGGTCCTGCAGACCCAGAACGGACCCTGGGTTTCCTTATGATAGAAGGAACATGATAGGAAGGATGTGCGTGCAAGGCACACAAAAGAATATGAAGACAAGAGTGGATAATGCGAGGAACATTTGACTAGCAGAGAACAAGCTAAAGGCCATGAGCTTGATGCTAAGGAAGTATCTGATAAAACTCATCGAGGTCATGAAAGAGAGGGAGATATCTAAGAGTATGCAAAGAACAGGTCCTGCGAAGAAGGTCGTGAGCTTGATGTTGAGGAAGCATCCGATAAACCTCATAGGAGATGTGAAAGAGAAAGGATCGCTGAGAATTGGCATATATTCCCTGGTGATATCATGGATTGGCACGGGGGTGGAGAGAGTGGTAATAATGAATTCCTATGAGCCTATGGTTGGGTGGAAGGAAAAACACCCACAGTCAGTTAGTTGGCCACCACCTCTAATAGATAATTAATCTTATATCCTATGCAATTAAGTGGTAACTGTGAATTAAGGTTGGATATTCTATGAATGTTGCAGGGATGGACATGTTTGCTTAATTGGTTATATTTTATCCCTTCAATTATTCCTAATTGTGTATTAAGAAAATAAGAAATTCTCTAACCTATACACATAAATTCCTGAGCCCTATGGTGGCTCAAGTTAAAATAAATGAACTGTGAATTTGTTGACTTTGGGCATAGCCTCACATGTGCATGACGACACTCCCAATCGTTCTGAAGGAAGGGGTAGGTCAAGCTTAGGAGAGGTAGTGCATGTGTGTACATAGCCTCTACGAGGCGGGCAGAGTTCAATAACCCACCCCCTAAGTTCTAGAGTTGAGAGATGAGCGCAAGAGATGCACAAAGGATTTCTCTAAGAATTAATTTAAGGAGAACTAGCACAAAATACTCAAGTATTTAAGGAGATGATAGAACTCAAGTAGATTAATGAGTTTTAAGACCCTAAAGGTGAGATCCTCTCATTTGAAATATGAATGGATGATATTAGTTTGGAAGGAGCAAAAGTTATTCATGATCATCGAATCTGGAGAAGGAACATCGACATTAACCCTTCAAGCCCTTCGGACTTCGCTGGTCTGACGAATTGAGCATATTCATTCTATAGGAGGTGAATTTCCTTGAAGTCCTAAAGTAAATATGGGACATAGATATGTATATGCCTGGGAACCATCCTGATCATCGGAGCTACCATATAGTCAACCGGACGTTGACCACTTCGAGATGACATAGGTTTGGTAACACCAAAACCCCCAAAGTCCCGAAGTCCCGAAGTTAATGTGGACCGTGGATCTAAGGATCCTTTGTGATCCCTCACGACTGTTTGATCATGGGTATGCATGTTTTACGTCGATATCATGTGGGAGACATGCATTGAAAAATCGTTGACTTCGGGTGAAATCACTCCGGGAGGTACAAATTTTGGAGAGGTTGAAACTACCAAAGCCCGAAGAGCCAAAGTGATTTTTAGTCATCGATCTGTGGGAGACACGCGTCGAAATATCGTTGACTTCGGGTGAAATCACTCCGTAATAAAGCGAGTGTGGAGAGGTTGAAACTCTTGATGTTTTAATAGTCGAATTGATTCATATCAGTTGATCTATGAGAGACATGCATTAAAAGATAACATACTTCATAAGTGAGGAAAAAGCAACGAGGAGTAGAGGGTTTCCCGAAGTGGATCTTCACCGTCAATCAGGAAGGATGCATGGTGCACGATCCTTGATTCCGGAAGAAATTACTTTGGGAGAACAGATTGTTGGAACGTTTGGAACTCCAAAACACCAAAGTTTAAAGGTAAACCAGGATCGTTGATTGTGAAAGACACGAGGTGCATGATCCTTAACTCTAGAAGAAAACACTCCAGGAAGAAAGGCTACAGAAACATCTGAAGGTCCTGAATTCCGAAGTCCTGAAATAAACCTGAGCCGTTGATTTAAAGTGAACACGTGGCGTTTGATATGGAACTCTGAGTATGTACT
>JASDQU010502003.1:35404-57140 GCA_032191745.1 Picea mariana
GAGATCCTTTACTGTTAATAGATTTTTTTGAAATTGGCACTGCCTTCGCTAATGTTCCCAAATAAAGAAGTTGACTTCATTGTGAAATTGTATGCACTATTGTACAGTCATAGGATTTGGTTACCAAGGCTAAGATGAGCCTATGGAGAATATTACTACCAAACATAAATCATCTGCATAAGTTCCTTGAGTAGAAGGATGCATATTTAAGATACAGTTGGGATTTTACCCCAACGATATTGAAACATGCTAGTATGTGACAAAGGGAGCCTAAAATTTATTTGGAAATGAAATCCGATCCTACAGTAATGGGATTATGCTGAAGAACACTAATATTTAAACTAAAATAGCAATGTGAACGGATGTACAAGATCCTTAGCAGTAATGATTACTTCTTTAATGAAGATTTAAACCTAGTATAGGTGTATAAACACTCACGATCAAATGAATGAGTCTAGTGACCATTCCCTAAAAAGGAAGAGAATGCGTGGCTCTCAGGTTTCAGATGGACTGAGAAGTGAATTTGGTTTTTGGGTACGAGAATTGATGGACAGGGTTTTTCCAATCAAGATGATAAACAAAGCTGTAGAAATATAGAGTGATTGAGTGAGAAATCACAATAGTCTCCCTTGATTGGTGGATAGGAAACTAATCTGCTAGAGTTATTGTGGGAGGAGGAGAGTGGCCTATGTCCCTGACTGTGCTGAACAAAAGGAAGAATTATAGGTGTAATGGTCAAGACCAATATTGACCTAAAGATACTCTGGATTTCTGAACTAGGATACTTAGTAAGTAACATAATTCAAAATTTCATTTGGGCTCTAAGGGAATAGTCCAAATGGTATTAGACATTAAATTGTTAAAATTAAGATAAAATGGTTGACTAAATATTGATCCTCACTGTGGTAAAGGAAGTATTGGGGCACTTCTAGAAGCCCAATGGGTCATATTGATATACAATGGTGGATGGTATCCATATAGATATAGTTGGAAGCTAAATTGGTTGATTCTATTACCTTGGGCATGGTTATAATTGCCCAGATTGTATTTATAAGTTGGGTAATGCTCCATGGAGGTTGAGGCAAGATTGTTTTCTTGCTATTTGTTATCGTATAGAAAGGGAACATAGTTATGACTATGTTTGATTCAACTTCCATGTGGATGTCATGTGAATGACTGCAAGCTCACAATTGAGAGGGAAGATCAATGTTGCATGTCCCTATGAGGCTTTTCATAATGATGGAAACAATATCCTTGGAGGAGGAAATGGAATTTTGACAGGTCCATGTGTAAATGATGCACATGCATGATGTAAGGATATATGTATACTAAAGGCACAATATGGATGCCTTGATGAGTGATATGTAAGGCAAGAATTGCACTTGCCAAGATTAAGTGAATACCATGGATGCATGGTTGACTCCATTTATGTGTCATGAAAGTTCTACTTTGAATGATAGCTTAAGGGGAATGTGCTCCATTCCCTTAGGAAATACTAGTATAAAGAAATGAAAGAGTAAATGAGCAAGGACGGTATATGTGAGGATAAGAGGGAAATGACTATGCTTGAGGATCACACAAGAATGAGTTTGAACAATCATGCGTTGACTAATTTTTGAATAGAGATGTATGTAGGTTGTGAAATATACCCTTGGCAACTACACACATACTTTTGATTATGAATATCGTTAAGTACATCATGGATGTAGGTTAACAAAACCAAAATATGTATGGATACATAATTTGGGTGCATGACAAAGATGAATGGCTATATTACTTATGGAATATTTGGTAAACAACTAAAGCTAAATTAAGGCTGAGGCCATCACATATAGTGATGGACGTGCAATAAGAAAGTTGCATGATGAGGGAGTTCCATGTGTAAGAATTGTGTGAAAACTCTGTCAGGAGGTCAGAGTCACAACCTTAATAACTGTTGAGAAACTAAGCAGTGAGCTATAAGCTTCATATATATATATATATATATAAGAATCTTGGATTACATTTTGAAAGCATCATGTAATGAATAAAATACTAATGAATGAATAAATGAGTATGTTTGATTGAATAGGCTTGGTTGAAGCCATGTTAAGAAAAGGAAGTGAGGCCTTTAGAGATAACTCAGCTAGGCTGAAAAGTCCTAGGCGGTGTAGAAAGAATTGGAAGAAGGGGAGAGCCCTCAATTATTTTCTTGCTGAGTATTATGTTTTCTCTAGGATGAGAGAGTTGGTACATAGATGAAAGTAAATGTTTTTTCACCATAGTGATGGTGGTTGTATTGATGTAGAAACAATCAATATTTGTTTGTGTTGCACTCATGAAAATATTATGGATAATGTGACGAAGTGCATAAATATGTGCTAGGACATGTATGAAAAATGTTTTATAGTCTTAATGTTATGCACAAAAGTTTTGAAAGGAGGTTGTATGCCATAGATACCCAAGTCGATCATGATTCAAGAAGAAAACCCTGATCGAATCAGGATACTTAAGAAACTAATAGAGGTGATGAATGCGAGTTGCTCATCGGAGGGAAGACTGATCACAGTCATCAAATAGAATTAACTATCCATTGGATTTAACGGATCAAACACCAGTTGTTCGATTTGATCGACGATTGGGGATCATTGCGGAGCGCGAAGGTGAAATTAATGGACATGCTAGTTCACAACCTGCAATCAACCAATGTCGTAGATCTTGTTGGGGTGGAATATCAACGAACATGATTAGACAGAGTCAGACAAACATTTTCTAGATTGGGCACCACAATCACTATGAATCGTCGATCTGTGAAAAAAGATCGATTGTTAGAAATCATTGCAGAGCGTGAAGGTGAAATTAACAGACGTAATAGTTTATGACCCATAATAAACCAACGTCATTGATATCGTCAGGGCGAAGAATCAACGACCATGATTAAAGAGTTGGGAAAGCAATTTTTAGATTGCAGAGATTGAACTCTCTGATAAAGAGCGAGCATATTGGGATTCCAAAATCACTGTGAACATCCAATATGTGAACAATCGGTGGGAAAAACAATAAGGAACCCATGCATTAATATCACGTAAAAATTGTACTGTGATTGGGTTATGGGGTTGAGTTTAGCACATCGAAGCTCTATATTAACCTAAATTCTCGGTCAAACACTTATGTGTTGGCATTATTATTATTATCTACAAATCGTGTGGTTAAAAATCAATCAAGGGCTAAGATCAATGACCTACGATCATTGCGGAGATTTCATATGCACATGGGTTAACGTCGAGACCTGTACCCGTAATTTAAATTCAATATAGCATTGTTTTGAGTTTGGGATTCGAATGTAGATTGGACAACCCGTATCGATTGCAAGGATCGAAAGGGGAATTAAACTGCGAGCTAGTTGAGGTTCCACAATCCCTTGCAGTTGTTGGATCTGGGGGAAGATAAATCTTCATCATCGAATTGCAGAAAAAGGGGTTTAGCCAGGATCATAGCACTCGTACAAAGGAGTTGAAAGGGTAGCGCCTAAAAAAAATAGAGCCGAGGTCACAACTCTTGGTTGCATGGACAAAAAATGGAGTTCCTCCGGGCCAATCAAAGAAGATAGAATTTAAACTTTGTGTTATATTTTGGTCGTGAGGACTGGGTCTAAGAGAATAAAGGTGCTCATAGCTAGCACATTGCTTGGAATTGCTCAAGGAAATTCATGTTTTCATGAAAGGGGGACCTTCCAAAAATTTAATGTACATTATATATGTTATCACATATAGTTGTCAGTGGGAAGCAGGTCATCTAAGTTCGTGGTCTGCACAAGAAGCCTCTGAGTGCAACATGTAGAGCACCTCATTTTGGACTTAAAATAAAAACAGGTAGGCTCGATTTTCAACGGTGGAGATCCCTTGTGAATATTTGATTAGCGGCCCCCGGGTATTCAGAGTTTTAGAATTGCACGAAGTATAGTGCCATGAGAAAATTCAAATCCTGAAGAGAACGTGAGACGTCGATCTTAAAGTGGACAGGTGGAAGCTGAGCCTGACGTTCAGGGAAATGAACTTCGGGAGTTTCGAAGTGAGAAGTACATAAAAATTACGAAGAGACGAAGCCCTAAATCCCAAACCATTCGTGGACCATTTATCTCAAAATTAGCAGGGATCCGTTGATCATAGTGGCAGTGCCTCTCGAAGTGCCGAAGCCCTGAAATTCAAAAGGCCCAAAGTGAATCTGGACCATCCATCAGTGGGGACATGTGGCATAGTTCCGCGAGCTTCATGGGAAATATAAGTTTGAAATTTGATTTTCCCGGAGCCTCGAGTCTCGAAGAGGATCTCGACCGTAAGAATCCAGAATGCCACATGTCGTCAGATATGTCGCTCCGGGATTCTTACTTTGAGAGTTTTAAAATGATAAAAGCACATAAAACCCGAAGTCCCGAAGACCTGAAGCACTGAAGTCCCAAAGACCTGAAGCACATGACACACTCTCATCAGGCATGGCACATGGCACTCTTTCCAGGTCATTCGCTCATGGCCATGTCACCCTCCTTATCATGACACATCAGTAGAAGTGACATCATATGACATCATCTGGACCATCCATCAACAAGAAATGTGGTATAAATCCATTAGCTCCGACTAAATTCCCAAAGTAATCCTCGGTCATTCGATTCATGAGGACACACATCGGTATATTGCCAGCTCTGGGTAAAATATTTGGGGAGCCCAGGTTTGATATTTGATTCTCCCGAAGCCCGGGGACATGAAGGGTTTTCATCCATCGATCTTTAGAGGGCCACGCGTCATCATATCCATGGCTTTGGATAAAAGAATTTGGAAGCCCAGGTTTGAGATTTGATTTTTTGGGAGTCAAGAGACCTGAAAAGTGTCTCATCTATTGATTTGAAAAGGGAAGATCCAATCCATCAATCTAAAAGGTGCCAGAGCTAGGTTGTTGATAAGGAAGCCTCATCTCAGATCACAATATCAATGGCTGCACTCCATTGTGGGGTCAAAAGGTGTGCACGTTTTAAAATTTCAAGGGCAGGCCGCAATCGAAACCATGGTTTTTAGAAAGGGACATGTGGCCGTTCATGGTGAATTGCAGGGACAAAAGAATTTTTCTTTCAAACCACCCTTGTTCACACCTGCAATTGCATATGGTCATGGCCCTAGGTCACATTGAAGAAGGAGAAGGGGAACAAGATCTAGCCCCCGAGCCCTGGAGATCCAAATGCATGGAAGCCATTAGCACAGATAAGTGACACCCTTATGATCTTGGCACGTGGATGTTTCTCGAGAATTAACTCATTCAATCTCTGAGGAAATGAATTTAATGAAAATAGAGCCGATGGTTGAAACCTTGAATCACTCCATAAATGGAAGGCATGGAAGGTCCAACCATGGGGACTGAACCGTCAGCCATGGTACCCCTGTGGGCAGATTTCCCTGCAAAAACCATGCCAATCTGAGCTCACGTTTGACAGAGGAATACATGAACAGTCTAACAAAAGACTGCTTAGACATAATGATTTGGATGTAGTGATCAGATCACACTCCTGATAGTTGGGGAATGTTCTGAGTATAAATACATAGTTTTGATATTTTGTTACGGTCGTCAACTGGTTGAGAAGAGCTCCCTATTTTGTAATGTTTTGATGCCAGAACTGTTCTCTGGTTATGTACCAAATTTGAGACTTTCATGTTAATAGAAGTCAACTTCTTTTCATCCCTCTATAAAAACTGTGCTAAAACACTTAGGCATGGAGGATTCAGTCGAGGTTTGTTATGTTGTTGTAATGTAGGTTTGATTACAATGGTATTGTGTCCAGTTTTAGTCAGCTCCCTTGTTATCTTTTTCCCTCTTACACTGAATGGATCGAGCATGGAGGATCTAGTCGAGTTGTTGTAGCTGCATTGTGATGTAGGTTTGATCATTGTGCTATTGTGACTGTGTTGTTTGGACATATTTCAGTGTTTGAATCTTGATATCAAGAGTGATCTTGACTCTGAGTTTTTCTTCTCGAAGCTACTTGAAAGCCTGATGCTCATAGTAGTCTTGTTCACCTTTCTCATTAAGTCTTCCCTCTACTCACACTTAAACTCAAATCATTGACTAAAGTTAATGTGGCCCTCACTTCCCTATGCATTTGTTGTCCAGTTCCATGTTGAACATCACTCATATATTGAGTTTTTTCCGTTGACCTCCACTCATATAAATCCAACATCCACCAAAAACTTTGATGGGTACTGGGCTTATCCTCCCGCAATATGAGGGTGAATATTAGTGCTAAAATTCTTGGCGCCATTGCTGGGGAACGAATTGAAGACATTTACTTGGGTAAGAAGGACAAATAAATTTTGATTCTGAAGGTGCATCAGAAATCAGTACCTTGAAGATTGCAACTTGCACTTGGCGACTCCACTGTTTCAGTTGTGGGTCCAAAAAGAAGACACACGAGGTCTACTCCGCAACTGCCTCTAGCGACACTTGAAGTTGACCCAGAGAAGATTATCAAGAAAGGAAAGCTTTCTAGTGAAGGCTTTTAGCTATTGTCCCAGATTGAAAATCTCCCTGGGATGAACGACATTTTAGAGATCCAGTTTTAGATGGTGAACTAATGCTGGACGCATTATTCTGATGACTCATTTTCGCCATGGTGACTCCACTAGTTTGAAAGGGAAAAGATTTTAGCTCAGAGGTATGCCTTCTATGATTTTTCGGAAATAATGGGTTTCCCTAATCCACTTCCTGATAGAGATGAATGGGAAATAATCCTTCCTGAATTCTGTGGAGAAGAGTGGGAAGTACCAGCTGAACATTTGCTGGAATTTCATGAATTTATTCATCAACTACATATCGTGCATGAAGATTTTCAGATTAAGATTTTCAATATTTTGTTAAGGGGGATTGCTCATGATTGGTGTCGATCTCTTCCCATTGCAAGCATCATATGTTTGACAGGTTTTCATGCAGCTTTCAATTTTTTTTTTAAAGATTATTTTTCAGTTGAGTATCTTTATGAAAACTATTGTGATGAGTTTTCTTTTCTTTATAAAGATGGTGCCTGTCACAAAGACCAGATTTGTGATGAAGCATTTATTGCGGAAGAATTAATTTTCCATGAATATCATGAGGTGTTGAATGATATTCATTATGATAGGAATAACATAGAAATGTCTGGCATCATATCAGATGTATCTATTGTTTTAAGCGTTCATGAATATCAACATGTTTCTTCTGAATATTCCAATGTCTAAGAGCAGGTGTATTCTGCAGGAGATGTTTCTCCTGATTGCAAAGCCGAGATAGACGAAAAGCTAGTGACCCAAGCTAGGGAATATTTCTCTATATTTTTTCCCATCTTTTCAGAATTGAAGGCATATTTTGCTTGCTGCTCTTATGAAGGAAATGAAAAGGATATTTCGGTCCTTGAAACATATGTTTTTGGCATCCCTGCTTATGATGAAGAAGTGATATAAAATACTGACCAAGAACAACTAATGTTTGATGAATATCCTAGTGCAGATAACGAAGAGAAGAAATTTTCCATGGTTTCTGTTTATGATGATTATGAATTTGATCCTTGGGAGATCCATGAAGGATAAATGGAATAGCTAAATGTGTAGTTTATCTCCTATCCAGAGCCCATAAATGAGCATATATCACCTTAGACTAGCCAACCTACATTAGTTCTCCACCCACCTGTACACTTTGAGAACATCAAACGACGAGTGAGCAACAATGAAGGACAAGAGGTGGGTATATTACCAAGGCATGTTTTATTTATGCTATCATACTTCCTTTACCTTTTGTGGATCATTTGAAGTAAAGGGAAGAATTATATTACCAAGCAGTCTGGGTGGCTATGGTAGAAGTTTTCTTTCACCTACTGCATTGTAAAAATCAGTTAGCCTAGGATTGTATATAAATAATCTCCTTCTGGAGCCCATGTGTGTGTTTTCTTTTCTTGAGTAGAGTAGTGTACATATTTCCCTTTTTTCATCAGTGGAAGTTTTGATCTAGACTCCATAGCCCAACAACTAAGAAATTAGAACTACACATTCTTAGCAACTTGCAGGGATCATGCCATCCCCTGTGGAGTCAAATGTTATCACATATAGTTGTCAGTGGGAAGAAAGTCATCTAAGTTAGTGGTCTGTAAAGGAAGCATCCTAGCGCAACATACAGAGAAACTCATTGTTGGGTCTACGATATGGTTAATTTAATGATGTTGATTGGATCCTTTTTAACCAAATGTGTATATGTATTTTCCTATTTTGAAGAGTTTTTGTGTTAAATCGCCATGATTCATACCATGTATGCATGATTTATGTTTTATGATGGTTTTGAGTGTAATTCAACATGTTTTAATGATTTCAGGAAACTAATTCTCATTTTTTGTGTCACAGGGAAAAATTACAGCTCGTTTTTACATCTGGCACTCCGTCTGGTACTCCATCCAACACTCAGTCCAGTACTCCATCCAACACTCTGTCCTACAATAAAACCATGAATGATTTGGCGGTTATCATATCGGTGACCAAAAATGGGAGAATCAAATACATGGGTTTTCTTCATGCTCGTGGCCTCCAGCTATTGAGCTTCTAAAAACTCAGATTGGGTTGTTATGATGGGCGTTTATTGGCTCGCCTTGTTTTTAGAACCCACCGGCGGTAAGACTCATTGAATGTGATTTGCTATTTTTACAGGAGGTTGACCCTTCCACTGGTCAACCTCTCATATTGTAAATCTATAAATACCACGTCAGTGGTTAGAAAAAAGGTGTTAGAGAGAAAAATGATAGTCCAGCTCTTTTTTTTCCATTTTCAGACATATTTTGCTAAAACTGTGTAAAACTGCATTTTTCATTTTAATGTTGAAATCGTGTTGCTTGAGCTCGTGATTCATATTTGAGGAGTAGCCACGATTTGCTGGGGGGCCCACCAACAGTCTGGGTGAATATTTAGTTATCTATTTTGTGTATTTGATTTATGTAATTATCATTTCTTTTATTTCCTGTACATGTGTTTTTATCTTTCTTACTTACTGTGTAATTATTGTTTATAGTTTAATTGTTTTAGTTTCTTGTTGCAGGTTGCTTATGAAGAATAATAAATATGCCATGTATTTCTAACTAAATAGGAAACAACTTAAGATTAAGCCACTAACCCTTGTGTGATTAGATGATAGTTAGAATTTATGCATGCTGAAATAGAGTTTAAAACAGAGTTAAAACATAGTAATTAGTTAATGGTTTCTTTGGCAAGGTTTCGATGGATGATTAGTTGTTAGATTTGAATTTAGTTTTCAATTTTCTTATCTAGTTCTCTCAGTTAGTTCTTAGTTTGCTTATCATGTTATATGCTGAAATAGAAATAGGATTTTGTTTATGTTTTATGAGTATTTCCCTTTGCAATTTAAATTGTTCAAATATGATTAGTTTAAATTAATTTATGCAGTTTCCATTCTAGATCTAGGTTGCAATTTTAATTCGAAGTTTGATTATTGAGTTTAGTTTTCAGTTATGAATCTCTAAGTAGTATGAATTTGCTTACATTAGAATAGAATGCAATTGAATTAAATATAATAGTAGTTTTCTTGCTTTTATAGATTAGAGGATAGTTTCATTGCTTTTGTAGATTAGAGAATAGTCTTCTTGTTTTGGTAGATTAAAGAATAGTTTTCTTATCATAGATTAAAGAGTAGTTGTTGATTACTTTTATTGTCATGATGCTTTGAATTTAGTAGATTAAGATTTTGCTTTCGTAAATTAAAAGTAATTATGAAGTTTAAAATAAGAATAGAGTTTACTTGCTTATTAATTTGATTAGTTGCTTATTGAATACTTTTGATTAGTTAACTTGTTGTAGAAGTTATCATAGGTTAGTTAGTTGATTGCTTGCTTGTTTACTTTCTTTGATAGGGTAGTTTCTTTCTTATTTACTTGCTTTAATAGGATAGTTGCTTGCTTGTTCATTTTCTTAATTGTTGTTTCTTATTGAATTTGAGTAGGTTAATTAAAGTAGTTTGTTGTTGTTATTGCTCATTAGATAGATTAAATATATATATTTCTTTTTCTTATTTCCATGATTAAGTTAATTTTATTTAAGTAGGGTTTCCATTTTCTTTCCTGGGACAATCCATGGATCCTTTGTTCAAAGGTTACTTAGGGTAAATAGTTTAAGTTTTTTGATAGGGTTTGATTATTAGCCTTTGCTTGAATAGATTAGCTCTCAGATAGCCACTTCCTTAGTTAGACTATAGTACCTCCAACCTTTCTATCTTGGCATATATATTGCTACAACTCTAAGTTTAATTACCTTGGGTTGACAATTTAATTTAGGGTTTTTTAAGTGTTTTTTAATTCATATAGAACAACCATCATTTTTGGTGCCGTTGTCGGGGAGTTGTCTCAAGGTAGGAATTAGATCATTTATAAACATTAGCATTAGTTTGGTGGTGGGGGAACTTTAAGACTAGAGGTAAGAACTTGTGCATCTACTATAGCAGGTTCCCCCAAACCCAATGGTAGTTTTTTTTTCTCTCTTTGTTTTCTTTCATGAATAGACCTAGAGATCCAAAAGGTAGATACATTAAATCTAAATCAGACCTTTCAACCAAGGTTCCTTTCGACCTTTTTGGGGGAAGGAACGTTTCGCTCATAAACTCGACAGACCGACACCGAACAATAGGAGCTAGCTCAACCAAAGAGCTAAAGAAGTCTCTGAAGAGACTAAAACAGGGAGCACTATAGAACAAAATTTGAACCATCAGTAATAGTGGGACATGAGGCAAGACCACTCAAGCCCTCTGCAGAAACAAACAACAAAAACTTTGTTTCCTTACCACCACCAGGATAATGAATTCAAAGGTGACCATTAGTTTGGAAGAACTCTCTCAAATCCTAGCAACAACTGGGATCTCTTCTTTCAGGAAGAACACATCTTGACAATAGTCAAGAATTTTTCTACCTCTCCAAAAATATTAGAAGAATCAAGGTCCTAAGAGCTAAAAATTGATTTTCCTTGCCAAAATGCGAAGGAAGCTAAAAAATTATGGACTACATCCAGTGGAGAGAAATCATTAAGACCTAAGATTGAGAAGTTCTCAACATCCATATCAACAGATCCTTTATGTACTTTAGAAATCAATCATCCAGAAGAAGAGGATCTGCATATCATGATGAAGGAGAGCATATAAATTATTGTTGATGAACATCAAGATTACATTGAAATTTGGTTTCAAGAGGTCATGAGGCCACAATACTATTCTCTTCTTCAACACCTTATGATGCCAAAACAAGTAGGTTGGTTGGTTCTTCATATCCAGGTAATCACTACGGTAAATTTTTTATATGTGGATATGAGTATGTTTCTTATCTTGCTTCGCACATGGTTACATTGGAAAAGGTATTACACTTGAATACAAATTTTCCTTTCTTTTTAGTTAGGGTAGGATAATAAATAAAAGTTGCGTGTTGTTAGTTTAGATTAAAGTCTAATGCAACCTCATTTTACATTTTCTTTTAATAAAAGAACTATGAGCTACATGTTCCAGTGACTTGATCTCATTGGTGTCATTAGTTTTTTATATTTTAGAGTGTGGTTTTTGACGAACAATTCTAGAGATTTCTATAGATATTTATTTCACCAGGAGTAGATAGTTTCAAGGAAATATAAAAGAAGGTTTTTTCTTCAAAACATTGCTATATTTGAACCTTGTTGTCTGCTAAGCATCAAATGAATAATGAATTGTTGTAATTAGCCATATTTTTGCAAAGAATTTCATCTTATTTTTCCCAAGGCATCTTAAAAGGAAGTTACTCTTGAACCTTCACCTCTATATAAGGAAGTGATACCGTAACCATCAAGCTTAGAGGTCACTCGTACAGTTTTCCCAAGAAACCTGAGTAAGTGAGTAAAGTATCTTTATTAAAGAGTAACAAGGAGGTTTGATTAGTGGTTAGTCATGAAACCAACAAAATAACTTACAAAAGTAGAAAGTGAGTTGAGCCTAAAGATACCTTTTTGTTCTTTCTCAATGTTACCTGATGCAGACGCACTCCCTGACACATCCGCTCACATAAACTTCCCTCCTTTCTCGGCCCGAAGAAATCAAAGGCTCTTCTATTTCCCTATCGGGAAATCTTCACCCACAGATACCTTCTCTTGGAACTTCCCTTTGTTCCTATCAAAAATTTGGACTTCGCGATTTCGCAAGTCCTGTGGTCACGCACGTTTTGTCTCACGATTCACCGAAACCCGACGTGGGTCAACGCCAACCCTTTCCCTCTCCTATCAGGATTTCTCCTGTCGAGATTTTGGTGCTTGCGATGTTCCAAATAACTCGCTTCACTGACCTTCGATTCCCGATACACCGATACTCCAATCCACGCATGGGTCAACCATTCAATACTCGTACTCCATCGGCATTTCGGAGTTCGTGAGTTTGCGAATCCAAATGCAATAAGTTTTGAAACTTACCTTTCCCCGAAACCTGATACGGTGCGCCACCTGTCCTCCTCGCTAATGTCTGTGGCCCACACTCCCTTGACGATTGGGAAATCATGTTTCGGAGATTCACGATTTCAAATGCAATGGTTCACAGAAATTTCGAAGTTCCAAACCCCGATGTGGTGTGACACCTGTCCATTGTCGCCTCTTCCATGGCCCACAACCTTGGCTGTTGGGATATCACGTTTCACGATTTTGCAGTTCTGGATACACCATTCCCTTTGTCTCCAGAAACCCCGAAGTGCCGAACTCGACTCTCCCCGGATTCCTGACGCGTGTCTTGCCCGAGATCCATGGCTAGGATTTCCCTAGTATTTCGAGACTTGAAAGGTCTCAAATTTCTTGACTTTTGAAACCCCGATACCTCTATATCCCGATGCCTCCCCGAGACCTTCTCTTCTGCTCACTAGGACTTAACCCTCGTGCAACTTCTGCCTAATCTGATGATTGACGGGCAACCCAATGCTGATCCTACAACTCACGATCCTTTGAGCTTGAACTCCAGATTTAGGCGTGAACTCCTCACTACTCTGGAAGATCTGGCGGCTGGTGGGATTTCACTAATCCTCTCCACAAGATCTTGACCGTCAACTTCTTCCTTTCGTGATTCACGAAGAAACCAACGGTCCCTAACCGAACTTCTCCGCTTACGCTACAAACTTGCGACGCCGGTTCTAATTGCTCCTTGATACGAACCCTCTTGTGCATCCCTTCAATAGATTTCAAGGCTTTACTCCTCCCAAGCTTTCCCATAGCTTCTCAGGCACCTATAACTGAGAGCCCTTTCACGCACTCCTTGCGGCAACCTGCGAACACTTCAAATGTTCGAGCTTCCTTTGACTCTGCGCACACCTGCCGCAACAGTCCTCCAACTCTTAGCTCAGATTCACGACTGAGACTTCCTCCTGCCTATGCACTCCCTACACGACTTCTATAACCCAATCTCACTTCTGGGTGAACGAGAACAAAAGTTAGGCTATCTGAACCTTCTGTCAACGCACTCCTTGCAGACACTTCGACTGCACTCCTTGCAGGAACTCTTGCTCAGACAGAGAAACAATTGAAACTCATTCCCTCTTCCCTTCAGACTTTTGTTTAGAGCATGAAATCATATACACATAATATCAAAGAAAATGCATAACAGGAAGCGAACACTCATGAACATATCAATTAACACACACATACACAGAGAGTAACACAAAAACCGTGAGTCTGAATCAATTTCCTTCTATTAATTCAAGTTCTGTACATGGGTGTTCTTCTACAACTCTCTGCTTCTCTCCTATGCTCTTGATTCCTCAGGTTATGTTACAATGTACAATGAGGGTGTCTATATCCGTTTTCCCTCCTGCGCTCTAAAACTGTCTAATCTAAGAATTAAATTCTATCTACCTGCATTAACTACTTTAAATGCCTCATATCTACTTCAGACTTGAGCGAGACGCTCAAGGTCTGATTACAATATTCAAAAGATGCTTTCATTAAATGATCTCATTTATACATTGGTGTATCAACTTCAAGGTGTTTTCAAAATTTTGGGCTGGCTTGTCCAGCTGTTCATTGCCTTCCACGCTGGCTCGTTTGACGTGGGCGATGCTCCTGCATCATACTCCCCCGCTTGAAAAACTTCATGGGATCCTGTCCATGAGCTCCCTTATGGTTTGTCCATGCATCTGGATCTCTGCTTCATTCTCCCAGCTGGCATCTTCCACTGTATGGTCCTTCCACTTGACCAAATATTCATAGTATTCTTTCCTTCTGGTCTTCTTGTTGACTCTCTGATCCAGTATGCACTTCATCTGTGGTTTTTTTGCAACTGGCATATGCTTTTTCCAATGAACCTCTGACTGCTTACCTTCTGCTCCTGCTTCCTCGGGTTTATATGGATATAAATTTGAGACATTGAATATCAGAGATATTCCGATCCCATCGGGTAATTCGATATCATAAGCATTCTCTCCAATTTTCTTCAAGACCTTACATGGCCCGATTTTCTTCATTTTAAACTTATTGTATGTTCCCCTCGGGAACCTTTCTTTCCTCAAGTGTGTTAGAATCAATTCACCAACCTCAAATTGAAGTTGCCTTTTGTGTTGATCTGCTCTGCGTTTATACTCCTGACTTGAATTCTGCAATCGCCCCTTCACTTGGCTGTTAAGTTCCTTCATCGCCTCTACGAACCCTTCTGCACTAGCGCTCCTAGTCGTCATCTATTTTGAATCCCTTAATTCAGAAATTCCTCTCAGTTGCATGCCATATACAATATGGAATGGAATCTAGCCTGTGCTCCTATTCACTGAATCATTATAAGCAAATTTTTCCTGTGGTAATATACTGTCCCATTGGTTGTGGTGTTCCGCCACCAGGCTTCTCAGCAAGTCTCTCAGACTTCTGTTCATTACTTATGTCTGTCCATCCGTTTGAGGATGATAAGCTGAACTAAACATCAAGTTAGTTCCCAGCTTCTTCCACAATGTCCTCCAGAAATGTCCCATGAATTTCGTATCCCTATCCGAAACTATGCTTTTGGGTAAGCCGTGAAGTCGAATGACTTCTTTGAAAAACAGGTTCGCGATATGAGTCGCGTCACTGGTTTTCTGACATGGGATAAAATGTGCCATCTTGGAAAACCTATCCACTACCACAAAGATCGAATCGAATCACAGCCTCTTTGTGTTCTTGGCAATCCCAGTATGAAATCCATGCTGATTTCATCCCATGGCCTCTCAGGTATGGGTAATGGTTGATAGAATCCTGCATTCTGCTTCTTTCCCTTCGAATGCTGGGAAATTCTACACCTGTCTACAAACCTATTGAACTTTGATCGCATCCCCGACCAAAAGTATGATTTGCTCAGCTTTGCAAACGTCTTGTCATGACCAAAGTGTCTGGCCAATCCTCCACTATGTTTCTCCTTCAACAAATTCTCCCTCATGGAGCAATTTGGAATACACAGTTGATTGCCCCTGAACAACAATCCTTCCTGGATCATATATTCAGCCCACTGGCTTCTATCTCTTAGAACTGGGTTCTCAGCTGCTTCATATGCTTCCTTAAAATCTTGATCACCTGCGTACATGTCCCTGAGATTATCAAAACCTAACGTCTTGACTTTGAACTCCTGCAACAACAAACACTTCCTGCTCAAAGCATAAAAAAATTTGTTAGCAGTACCAGAAATATGTTTTATCACAAATGTAAAATTTTGCATGTATTCAACCCACTTAACATGCCTCTGATTCAACTTTTCCTATTGAGTCACAAACTGTAATGCATGGTTATCACTATACAAAACAAATTCTTTCGGAATCAGATAGTGCCTCCACTTTTTCAATGCCTGGATGATGGCATAGAATTCCTTATCATACATGGAGTACTTCACCTTTGCTTCATTCAGCTTCTCGTTGAAATATGCGATCGGCCTATCATCTTGACTCAAGACCACTCCTATTGCAAATCTGCTTGCATCACATTTCACCTGAAATGTCTTTTGGAAATCCGGCAACACCAAAACTGGTTGTTCCGTGATCTTCCGCTTCAACAAATTGAAACTCTTCTCAGCCTCTTCAGTCCAGTGAAAAGATTTATGTCTTTTCTTCACTGTATCCATCATAGCTGCACTAATTCCACTGAAATTCCTAATGAATTTCCGGTAGAAACTAGCCAACCCGTGAAAACTTCTCACCTCAAATACGTTCCTCGGTGATGGCCAATTTTTAATTACCTCCACCTTATCCGGATCCATTCTTAACTCATCTGCAGATATAACAAAACCCAAGTAAATAAGTTCTATCTTCATGAATGAAGATTTCTTCATGTTTATCAACAACTTTTCTTGTTGTATCTTCTTCATCACAATAGCCAAATGCTTCAAATGTTCATCCTTCTTCTTACTGAAAATCAGTATGTCATCCAGATACATGATGACAAATTTTCCGATGAACTCCTTCAACACTTCCTTCATCAATCTCATAAAGGTACTCGACGCATTCATCAAGCCAAATGACATAAGTAGCCATTCATACAACCCCTCGTTTGTTTTGAAGGCTATTTTCCATTCATCACCCTCTCTCATGCCAATCTGGTGATATCCGCTTTTCAAATCAATCTTTGAAAAATATTTTTCTCCGCTCAAGCAATCCATTAAATCATCCATTATCGGCAATGGAAATCTATACCTGATGGTTATCCTGTTAATCGCCCTTGAATCGGTACACATCCTCCAGCCTCCGTCTTTCTTCAGAATGAGTACTGTTTGAACAACACACGGACTCAAGCTCTCTCTGACCAAACCTTTGTCCAACAACTCCTGGACTTGCCTTTTAACTTCTTCATTCTCCTGCGGTGTCATTTTGTACGCGGATTTATTTGGTAAACTGGCTCCTGGTATGAGGTCAATATGATGACTCACACTCCTCATCGGTGGCAACAAACGAGGTAGTTCGTCCACTACTATATCAGCGAACTCTTCCAATAGTTCCTGAACTTCTTCTGGTAGATCATCTACCCTTGTGCTAGTCAGAACAATTCTCGGTTTTTTGACCACAAAGAATTGCGGTTCTTCTTTCTTCTTCACCTCAGTGAGAATATCCTTCCCACTCATGAGAAGTACAATGTTTCTTGCTTCTGGTTTTACTTCCTTATCCTTGATCAGAAGAAACATATGGGTTCTCCCATTCTTCTCTAAAGTATATGTATTCATCCTCCCATCATGAATTACATTTCTGTCATATTTCCATGGTCTACCCAACAATAAATGACAAACATCCATCGGAATAACATCACATAATATTTTATCATTATATCCTCCTATCTTGAATTCAACTAAACACTGTTTAGTGACATTTACCTGATGTCCCTTTTGTAGCCATGAAACTCTATACGGGCTCAGATGATCAATCGTATCCAGCTCCAGTTTCTCCACCATCTCGATTGAAATGAGATTATCTGTACTCCCGCTATCTACAATGACCTTGCATACCCTGTCCTTGGTCTTGCAAGCAGTTCTGAAAAGTCTGTTTCTTTGAGCTGAGCTCTCCACCTCCTTCTCTAGCGTTAAGAGAACTTTGCGCATCATCAGCGACCTTCCGCCTTCAACATCTTCCACTTCAACATCTCACCTCTAAGCCTCGGCGATGTGAGCTTCTCCTCCATCTTTCTTTTTATCAGGACACTCATATGACTTGTGCCCATTTTTTCCACACATGAAGCATGTGATGACTCCACCTCTGCCTCTTCCTCTACCTCTAGTACGAGGAAACATATTGTTATCAGCATACCCTCCTTTCTTCTCAGTATGTTGTCCTCTCTGTTCAGCATATTGCCCTCGTTGCGAACTTCCACCTCTCTCTATTTGTTTGTGATTAGGCTCAGACCCGAACTTCCAATCCTCCTTGGGCTTCTGATTCCTATGCTGGGCAACAAATTTGCCTCTTGGCTGATTTTTTCCTTGACCTCTTTGACTCTGCTTTCGGCTCAACTTCTCTTCTGCTTTCAAATCCATTTGGTAAGAATCCTCCACCATTCAGATGGTTACCATGCTCATCTCATCCTAAATCTCATATCTCAGGCCATTCATGTACCTGGCTTCTTTTTCATCATTGCTCTCATGATGACCTGCCCTGATATTCAACCTATAAAATTCGTCAGTGTATTCTTTCACTGACATCAGCTTCTGTCTCAGGTTCTACATTCTTCTGAATAGAGAAATTTGATAGTCTCTCGGGATGAATTTTGCCTTCATCTTGGCAATCATCCTGTCCCAGCTCTTAATTTTCTGCTTGCCTTGGCAACGCCTGTCCGCTTATAGTTCATCCCACCAGAATGTTGCATGTCCCCTTAATCTCATGACATCATGCTTGAATTTCTTGTCTTCTTCGACATCTTCATAGTCGAAATAAGTATCCAGGGCTCTAATCCAGTCTAGAAGCTCCTCTGCATCCATATTTCCCTCATAAACTGGAATGTCCATTTTTGCCTTTGCACCCATTCGTGAAATAGCTTTGATAAGACGTTCATTCGCTGCATCCTTAGATGCAACTTCTTCTTCATGTTCGGCTTCAATTTCATCTTCGGAATCACTAAGATCCCCCACACTAGCTGTGCGTCTTTGCACTATCTCCATGTCTGCGAGTCTAGCTCGGAGATCACGCATTTGTCTCTCCATTTCTGGATTTTTCATCTCCCTGCCCCTTCTTCTTGGCATTTCCCTATCCTCTGGATCGTGTGATTGTCTATCTCTCCTTGGCGGCATGGTGAATTTTCTTCTTCTCTGCTACAGAAAGAAAAGAATCTTTTCTTGTGCTCTGATACCACTTGACGTGTATCAGAGTGCTCCTTATCTCTTATGCTTCTTACCTGAAATATACAGACAAGAATATGCTCTGATAACACTTGACACAGATGCACTCCCCAACACATTCGCTCACAGGACCTTCCCTCCTTTCTCGGCCCGAAGAACTCAAAGTCTCTTATATTTCCCTATCGAGAAATCTTCACCCACAGATACCTTCTCTCGGGACTTCCCTTTGTTCCTATCAAAAATTCGGACTTCGCGATTTCGCGAGTCCTGTGGTCACGCACTTTGTGTCTCACGATTCCCTGAAACATGATGTGGGTCAATGCCAACCCTTTCCCGCTCCTATCGGGATTTATCCTGTCGGGATTTCGGTGCTTGCGATGTTCCAAATAACTTGCTTCACTGACCCCTGATTCCCGATACAACGATACTCCAATCCACGCACGGGTCAACCATTCAATACTCGTACTCCATAGGCATTTTGGAGTTCGCGAGTTTGCGAATCCAAATGCAATGAGTTCTAGAACTTACCTTTCCCCGAACCCCGATACGGTGTGCCACCTGTCCTCCTCGCTAATGTCTGTGGCCCACACTCCCTTGACGATCGGGAAATCGCATTTCGAAGATTCATGATTTCAAATGCAATGGTTCACAGAACCTTCGAAGTTTCGAACCCCGATGTGGTGTGACACCTGTCCACTGTCGCCTCTTCCGTGGCCCACAACCTTGGCTTTCGGGATATCATGTTTCATGATTTCATGGTTCTTGATACACCATTCCCTTTGTCTCCAGAAACCCCGAAGTGTCGAACCTGACTCTCCCCGGATTCCTGACACGTGTCCTACCCAAGATCCACGACTAGGATTTCCCTGGTATTTCGAGACTCGAAAGGTCTTGAATTTCTTGACTTCTGAAACCCCGATACCTCTATATCCCAATGCCTCTCCGGGACCTTCTCTTCTGCTCACTAGGACTTAACCCCCGTGCAACTTCTGCCTAATCTGATGGTTGACGAGCAACCCAGTGTTGATCCTATGGCTCATGATCCTTTGAGCTCGAACTCCAGATGTAGCCGTGACCTCCTCACTACTCTGGAAGATCGGGCGGCTAGCAGGATTTCATGAATCCTCTCCACAAGATCTTGACCGTCAACTTCTTCCTTTTGCGATTCACAAAGAAACCAAGGGTCCCTCCTCGAACTTCTCCGCTTACACTGCAAACTTGCGACGTCGGTTCTAATTGCTCCTTGATACGAACCCTCTTGTGCAGCCCTTCAATAGATTTAAAGGCTTTACTCCTCTTGAGATTTCCCACAGCTTCTCAGGCCCCTATAACTGAGATCCCTTGCATGCACTCCTTGCGGCAACCTGCGAACACTTCAAATGTTCGAGATTCCTTTGACTCTGCACACACCTGCCATAGCAGTCCTCCAACTCTTAGCTCAGATTCACGATTGAGACTTCATCCTGCCTATGCAATCCCTGCATGGATTCTATAACCCAATCTCACTTCTGGGTGAACGAGAACAAAATTTAGGCTATCTGAACCTTCTGTCAACACACTCCTTGCGGACACTTCGATTGCACTCATTGCAGGAACTCTTGCTCAGACAAAGAAACAATTGAAACTCATTCCCTCTTCCCTTCAGACTTCTATTTAGAACATGAAATCATATACACATCATATCAAAGCAAATGCATAACAGGAAGCGAACACTCATGAACATATCAATTAACACACACATACACAGAGAGTAACACAAAAACCATGAGTCTGAATCAATTTCCTTCTATTAATTCAAGTTCTGTACATGGGTGTTCTTTTACATCTCTCTGCTTCTTTACTATGCTCTTTCTTCCCCAGGTTATGTTACAATGTACAATGAGGGTGTCTATATTCGTTTTCCCTCCTGCACTCTAAAACTGTCTAATCTAAGAATTAAATTCTATCTCCCTGCATTAACTACTTTAAATGCCTCCTATCTACTTCAAACTTGAGCAGGACGATCACTGTCTGATTACAATATTCAAAAGACGCTTTCATTAAATGATCTCATTTATACATTGGCGCATCAACTTCAAGGTGTTTTCAAAATTTTAGGCTGGCTTGTCCAGCTGTTCATTTTCTTCCACGCTGGCTCGTTTGACGTGGGCGATGCTTCTGCATCATTACCATCCACTACACACTAAATAAATTGATTATATCATATCTTTAGATAGGCCACATCCGCTTAAGTACCCCTTACATCAGACAATCACTAAGAAAAATAACGAAAAGTCATCCTCTAACATAAATACCACCCCAATTGAAAAAAGAAAGAAAAAGTTGTTTTCAGAGCTGTTCCCCCATCTTCTTGCATAAAGAAATCTTATACTAGAATCTTAAAATATGGAGGGCCAGTCTTTGAGGGTGTAAGAAGCTAACCCATCGAGATACTAAACAGGTCTACTGGCAGTGGGTACCGGCCTGTGGTATGACTAGGTAAACCCACCAGAGTACTTAACAGGCTTGCTGGCAGCAGGGCATTCTACCTAGTGAGGATGATAATATGACAAAAAAAATAATAAATTTAAACTTGTCCTGATGTACTGAATTACTTGTAGACAAAGCTGACATAAAGTATGTATGGTTAATATAAGGTTAAAGAACTCCATAAACTTTCCATTGGGAACTAACTTTGAGACTATCTTGAAACTCTCTTGCCTACCTCTTCTTATATATATATGATCTCTTATCCTATAGGTGGGGCCATATTTTAACCGTATCGTCAGAACAATCTGTGAAATTTATCTCTACACTTAACAAGATGTAAATCTTTGGCTATTGGGAGAACTGTCTGGTTTCCTATATTTTTTATTATGAGGTGTCACAATACTTAGGTGTGGGGGAGGGGTTCATGAGTTGACAAATGATAACATTGCCTAGAAGAAGTAAATATTTGTAAAAA
>JASDQU010502004.1:0-10505 GCA_032191745.1 Picea mariana
ATATATATATAAAAACCCAAAAAGAGTTCTGGCTCCCAAGAAGGTCCACACTCGATCTCACCCAGACCCAGAACCCTCTACTGCGTTAGATAACCCCGAACAATTATTGAGGCGAATGTCCTTCGTTTCCAGTTCAGTGAGCAGTACTCCAAAGAACAAGTCTTTATCCTTTTCTGGAGAACCAGATAGCTTACAAAGCCTTGATCTTGAGCCTTTTCCGCTATGAAACTTGGTTAGAGCTCGGTCCGAAACCTTTGTGTTTAAGCTCATATTCGACCCGACTATGGTGCAGCCTCGAACCCTCGAAGTCTTGTCTCCTATGACTAAGCTACGAATCAATACCTCAGCCCCACCCAGTCCTTCGTCACCATCGTGTTTAGTTGCTACCTCTCCTACCACCCCGGTCGTCGTTCCGCCTCTTCTGCCCATCATGGTAGCTAGATATGCACCTTTGGTGTTGGCCGCACCTCTGCATGCCATGCCCCAAGACTACCAGACGAGGCTACCACAGTTTGACGCAAAAGGTACATTAAGCGCATAGCAACATGTAGATAAAATGAACGACTACTTAGACTTACAAGAAGTTGACAAAGTCGACGTGCAGATGAGACTTTTTGCCCAGAGTCTGACTGGAGACGCCAAGAAGTGGTTCAAAGCCTTACCCGCAGCATCAATCCCTGACCTCGTTGCGTTCCAAAGAAGTTTCCTCGATAGATGGGAGGTAAAGAAAAACGCTCTCCAAATATTGTCTGAGTACGAGAACATAAAGAGAAATCAAGGAGAGACGGTCCAAGACTATTGCAACCGTTTTAAGAACATGTATAATGCAATCCCTAATGAAATCAAACCTCCCCTAGGTTTGGCATTGATTAAATTTCCTAATGGGTTCGATGCTGACATGTCTTACCAGTTGAGAGAAAGAAATGCTGCCACCCTCGAAGACATGCAAAAATGTGCTATTAGTGTGGAAGCAAATCTGTTGGCGAAACGGGCCCGGCAAAGGTCAGAAAGAAGGGTCACTATCAAAGAGGAGCCTTCCACGTCGACCACAAATTCCAAGTGGGATTCTTTGGCCCATTCAATGGAATTAATGATGGAAATAATGAATTTGTCCGACAGAAACCCTCCTAGGGACAACGCACCTGCTCCCCAGATCCGGAACCCCAATTTTAGAAGAAATCCTCCTCAGATCAGGCAAAAAGATCCTAGGGACCCTCGGGATCAAAGGGATCAAAGGGATCAAAGGGATCAAAGAGATCAGAGAGGCCCTGATCAGCCAATCAGACCTCCCTTGCAGGAAAACTATGCTGATGATGGGGGGGAAATAAATGAAGAATTGGAAGACACTCATATCAACCTCATGGGCATTCATGATAATGAGGCCATTTTCCTCACTCGAGAAGAGCAGGAACTCTTTTTGCTAAATCAAACAAAGGTAAGTGAGGAGGCCGAGGATGCAGGACAACAGGCCTATGAAAACGATATCTTGGAGGTGCACAACCAATACAATATGCGAAATAAGAAGGCAGAAGGAAATTCCTCGAAAAGGACGTCTGGAACACAGAAAGTACCTGAGAACGAGAAAAGTTTCGAGAAGAGTACTATAGAAAAATCTCCTGAGAAAAGTAGAACGGATGCTCCAGTGAAGAAAAACATCACTATACTGAAAAGACCGGCACAGGCCGAAGTTTCACATGCTAATCTGCCTAGTATTTCTGACCAGGGGAATAGGGTGGTCCAGCCAGAATCAACGAGTCAAACCCGAACACTAGTACCTTTTAGCCTAGAGGCAGAGTTGGCCAAAATTAAAATTCCCGTCCCATTGACAGAGCTAATAAGCAGAGGCGGTTATCGATCACAGGTACTGAAAGCATTATCCATTGAACCTGACATAGGCACCAAAGCGCTGACTGTTGGGTCAATGACTCATTCTGACACGGTGAACCTGGCCGACGATCGTCCCGAACTCCTCTTCGGACCTGAGGTGGATGGTCGAGACGATACCGGTGATGTGGCTCCCTTTTACATTAGTTTAAACATACATGATTTGATATTGCATAACGCCATGTTGGATTCAAGTGCCTCGCACAATTTAATGCCTAAGGCGGTAATGGAAAAACTGGGATTGGAGGTCAGTCGACCTTACAAAGATATGCACTCGTTTGACTCCAACAAAGTCAAATGTATTGGTCTGATTAAAGATCTCTGCATAACCTTGGTTCAGATCCCTTCGAAAAGCATGGTGATGACGTAGTGGTTGCCGACATCCCGCCTAAATACGGTATGTTGTTATCCCGCTCTTGGGGAGCTAAGTTGAAAGGAACCTTGCAGCTGGACATGTCTTACGCCACTATCCCAGTGTTTGGACAACAGAGGAGGTTATACAGAGAAACGCTAATGAAGTATATGGTCAGCAGTCAAGAGAAACCTCACAATTACCCCCTTTACTCTGCTCATTCAGATTTAGATTCCTTCATCCTGTACAATGATGGTGATACCGAAGAGCCAGACAGTCAGTTGGTGGAAGAGGTGGCCAGTCAAGACGAAGGCCCAAAAAGTGGTGAAGCGACAAAAATGGAGAATGTGATCACTGAAGAGTTCCCTGTTGATTTCTGGAGTATGGACTTTGATGGAGTCGTGAGTAAAGAAGGAGCAGGAGCCGGTGTCTGGTTGCATAATCATCAAAAAAGGTATTCGGAAAATCATTCCTATAAGTAAAATTTCCATTGCACTAACAACGTCGCTGAGTACGAAGCTTTAATGCTAGGACTGAAGCTGTCGAAAAAGGTGGGTGCTAAGAAAATAATGGTAAGGGGTGATTCTGAATTAGTTGTTAAACAAATTAAAGGTGAATATGTTGCTAAACATCCATGCCTCAGAGCATACATAAATGATGCTCTCGATGCTTTGAAATGTTTTAACGAGGTGGACTTGCAGGTCATGCCTAGAGGACAGAATATTCTGGTGGACGGATTAGCTACGTCTACTACTTCCTGCAAGATCCCTTTCCGACAAACTCGCCCTTACACTGTGGAAGTGAAGTGTAGATCGATAGTGCTCGATAATATCAGGTACTGGCAAGTGTTTGGAAATGACGATCAGATAGAGGATTTTCTACAATGCAAGAGCGATTTTGAATGTACAAACATAGATGTAGAAAATGAAAATGAAAATGTAAATAATTCTGAGTCTGAAATAGATAGTGTTAATATTGTAAATACTGTAGATATGGAGGATACAGTAGATCTAGGTGAGTCTGGAGATTACAAACTAGAGGCCGAAGTTTTACAATTGAAAAGCAATGTTTTACCTAGAGGCCTCGTCCCTTTAGAAGATCTGTTTGACAATGATGACGTAGCTAAGAAGCCCAAAATAGAAGCCCATGGGCAAGAGGTAGAAGACTGCAATATAGGAACTGAAGAGAAGCCTAAGATGGTTAAACTGTCCAATTGTTTACCCCCAGAATAAAAGCTTAAGTACATTGAGTTATTCAAAGAATATTCTGACGTTTTTGCATGGAGCTATGAAGATTTGAAAGCCTATGACACCAACATTATACAACACAGGATTCCCATAAAGGAAGACCAGAAACCATTTCAGCAGAAACTTAGGAGGATAAATCCCAAGTTGCTCCCCTTGATAGAAAAAGAGATTAAGAAAATGTATGATGCCAAGATCATAGTCCCACTCTGTTTCTCTAAGTGGGTTTCTAATTTAGTCCCTACTCGCAAGAAAACAGGGGAAATCCGACTCTGTATAGATTTTCGGAATTTGAACAAGGCGTCCTTGAAGGATAACTACCCTTTGCCTAAAATGGATCACCTCCTACAAAGAGTGGTCGGGTCTAGTTGAATTTCTCTGTTAGATGGTTTCTCAGGCTACAACCAGGTGTTAGTTCACCCAGATGATCAGGAAAAAACCGCCTTCACCACTCCTTGGGGAACTTTCATGTATGTGAAGATGCCCTTTGGTCTGATGAATGTAGGAGCTACCTTCCAGAGGGTGATGGACATCGCCTTCATAGAAGAGTCAGGTAAGTTTATCGTCATTTATCTGGATGATGTGACTGTATTCTCCCAATCTGATGATGAACACCTGCGACACCTTAGACGAGTTTACGAAAAATGTAGAAAGTTCGGGATTTCTTTAAATCCCAAGAAATGCCTCTTTGGGTTAGAAGAAGGAAAACTGCTGGGACACATTATCTCTAAAGAAGGCATCCGAATTGATCCCAGCAGAATAGAAGCCATACTAAAATTAGAACACCCAAGGAATCTAAAAGAACTACAATCCTTTATAGGGCAAATTAACTTTCTTCGAAGATTCATTCCTAATCTAGCCGAGCTCCTCCGAAATATCACCAACATGCTCAAAAAGGACGCTAAAATAAAATGGGACTCAGAGTCTAGACAATCATTCGAACAGGTCAAACGAGCTCTCACAGAGGCTCCAGTTCTGATTAGTCCCGATTTCACAAAAGATTTCTATCTTTTCTCTTTCGCCTCTGAACATACAATGGTAGCTGTATTATTGCAGAAGAACAGTGAAGGGTACGAACAACCCATAGCTTTCTTCAACAAAGCTTTAAGAGATGCTGCACTGAATTATAATATTATGGAGAAACAAGCTTTTGCTTTGGTAAAGGCTATAAAGGACTTCAGGGTCTACATTCTCCATTCACATGTCATAGCCTATGTTCCGAACGTGGTAGTAAAAGATATTTTGACACAAGACAACCCTGACGGGAGAAGGGGAAAGTGGATTGCAGTTATTCTAGAATACGACATTGAAATTAAGCCCACAAAATTGATCAAAGGCCAAGGTCTCACCAAATTGATGGCTGAATCTAACTTTCAAGCTCTTGACATTAACTTTCTAGACGTGGCAGATGAACCGGGTGAGATGGCGACTCCAAACGTTAAAGAGGTTTTTCTAAACTCTCCATGGTATGCAGACCTTATCTTTGTTTTGCAAAATTTACAAGCTCCCCCTGGTTTAACTAAAACTAAAGCTAGATTTTTAAAGTTGAAAGCTTTGAAATTCTGTATTCTAGAAGGAAATCTGTATTGGAAAGATCCTACTGGTATTCTTTTAAATTGCCTACTCAAAGATGAAGCTGACAAAGTATTGCAGGAGTTCCATGCAGGTGAATGTGGTGGCCATTTAAACTGGAAGGTTACGGCAAACAAAATACTCAGAGCCGGTTTTTACTGGCCCACCCTGTTTGCAGATGTACATCAGAAAGTAACAGCCTTTCATCAGTGCCAACTGTTTGAGGGTAAAAGGAAACTCCTTCCTTTACCTCTTAAACCAATCTCAGTGGAGGCTCCTTTCCAGCAATGGGGACTTGATTTCATTGGAGATATACACCCTCCTTCTTCAGGACAACATAGGTGGATCCTTACCGCTACCGATTATTTTACCAAGTGGATCGAGGCTGCACCTAGTAGGCAAGCCACTGACGCTGTAATTATCAAGTTTCTTGAAAATAATATTTTATCCCGTTTTGGTTGTCCTAGAAAGATCATTACTAACAATGCAGCTGCCTTTCAATCGAAGAAACTTGTTGATTTTTGCAGCCGTTACCACATTGCCTTGGGGCATTCCACGGCCTACTATCCTCAGGGGAATGGGTTGGCGGAATCGTCCAACAAGTCTTTAGTGAACATCATCAAGAAAACGCTGCAGGAGAATAAAAAATCATGGCATGATAAGCTGGTATTTGCTTTATGGGGAGATAGACTAACCACCAAGAGGTCAATTGGTATGTCACAATACCAGTTGATCTATGGTACTGAGGCCATTTTCCCAACTTCTTTGGGAGTTCCAGTCATGAAGTTACTTCAAGAAATACAAGCTGAGCCAAATGACTCCCAGAGACGAATCAATCAGATGATTCACTTGCAGCAGACTAGAGAGGATGTGTTCAACAAGACTCAAATCATTCAAGATAACATTAAGAAGATCTTTGATAAAAGATCCAAGGAGGATGATTTCGAGTTGGGAGACCTAGTATTGAGATGGGATGCCAAGAACGAGGACAAGGGAAAGCATGGGAAATTTGATCATCTATGGATAGGGCCCTACAGGATCCAAGCTTTCAGAGGAAAAAACGCATTTTTGCTGAGCAATGCCGATGGGTCAGATCTTCCAGGAGCACCTGTGAATGGCAGGATGCTGAAACATTATGTCCCTCCCCAATAAGCTGATTGAAGAAATCACTTTTCCATTGTACATACCGGATTTGTTTTTATGTCTTTACTTGCATTTTCTGAAGTGAGGGACATTGGTCAGTTGGTTGAAGCCCGAAGAGAAGGCCCTAAGCTGTTGGTCACTGTTCTTCAAATTTTTTTCCTGAGAATAAGACCAACTAAGGCTACTAGATAGATAGGCTCGGAATGACAGGAAACTGGATTCTTGGCACTTAGCAGGACAAGTACCATCCCTAGGTGGAGCCGGTGTTATCACCCCATAAAATATGGGAATCAAATTATGACTTGGATATCATTTGATATTATCTGTATCTAGTGTTCTTACGGGAAATTCATTTTTCATTTTTTGCAAAAAGAAGAAAAAAGAAAAGAAAAAAGAAAAGAAAAAAGAAAAGAGAAAAGAAAAGAAAAAGAAAAGAGGGCGAAAAGATTTGAAGTAAAGGCCCCATGCAATAACAGTGACTTGGTCATACCTTTCAAGCATGACCAAGTCCTTTTAAATTTTCAATGTTGATAGGTTAGTGAATACATTTGATCAGACCCTCTAATCCTGATCAGATAGCCCCTAGGTTAGAATTAGTGAATACATCTGATCAGACCCTCTAATCCTGATCAGATAGCCCTTAGGAAAATAATACCTTAGCTTGGCCTGCCTTGCCCAAATTAAACCAGATTGATAAAGTCATTCCCCGTGACTCCAATTGCCCAAGTTTTATCGAAATAACGTTCCCCTGGAGACGTATATGAGAAAAACTGAAGAAAACCCATGAAAAAGAACTAATCCTAAGTTTTCCGTGCACATGACATTTTCCGCCCTTGACATATGTTTCGGTCATTTTCCAGTGGTCCAGATCTCACCGCTCAGATCGATGGTTCACGGAGCATTCTGGAACCCCCTTAGTGTTCTACTTTTAATCAAAGGGGGGGGGGTCCGAAATCGATGGTAATGCTTGCGCGGATCTGGATGGTTCTGAAAGGGGCGTGTGAATCCACGACTCATATTGGATTCCTGACCCCCCCGCCTGCTATGCCTTTAACAGAGGGGGGGGGTCCGGAATTGGCTATAAATCAAGCACAGATTTGGACGGCTCTTAAACCAGCACTCAAATCGNTGGCTGATTCCAGACCCCCCTGGGTGTTCTGCTTTTAACCAAAGGGGGGGGGTCCGGAATGAATTTTCCTGTGTCGGGCCCCTTGTTTACAGGTGGCATTGTTCTAATGGCCCAGAGGTCACATCCATCACCTGCCATCTGACTCCCATACACCCCTGAACGTCAGCCTCCACTAGGCCCACTCGACCCACTTGCTACTGGGGTCGGGTCACTTCCCATAACCTCTGTCAGTCTAGGTTGTCAGTCCCATAACTCCCTTCACTCATGAACAACCCCCTTTGGCGACTTTCAACCCCAATCACCAACCTCCACGTCAGTCATCCGTATACTTTGGTTACCGTCACCTGCCATATCACCCCAAGTGGCCCGTTGTCCATTAATAACGGGATAATGTGTCCATTGTCATGCTGACTGTTTTCCTGCGTCCGACCGACCCAGTTTTGAATAAATATACCGTTGTGCCCATTTTCACTCGTTATTCATCCCTCGCGCCAAAACCATCCATCGCACTAGAGAACGTATCTATCGTCTTCCCATCGCCTCCCCGTCGTTTTCCTCCACCCCCAGTAGACCCCACTAACGTTGTTTGTTGCAGGTACAGTTGCTGAGATGGCATATAAAACAAAGCGAGCTGAAGAGGAAGAGAATCTGTTCATTCCTCCCCCAGTGGACCTGGATAAGATTCCCCTAGTCGATAAGGACCGGTTGATAGCCGATACCATTTGCAGTTTCGACTTCGCTGATCTGCAATCATGGCTCAGGGAAGTCTTCCTGGACCAGATTGACGATATTGGGCTCTGGGAGTCCAATTTGCCCTTATATCTGTTCCCCCAAATCTATAATTTCCCCGAGTTTACCCTCCGCTCCCAGGTCCACTACTTACCCGACCAGAAAGCCATCATGTCTTCATCTGGGGACGCTCTTTTCTTCATCACCCCTGAGGATATCGACTAGATGTTACAAATCACCAGAGCAGAATCTGCGTCCCCTTTTAACTTGGAAATCCTCATCGAGCTTTACCAGAAGATGACTTTCCCGCAGAGAGCTCAGATTTTCGAGCTGTTTCTTCCCACTTCCGCTCCTCTCCCGACCACCAGCCCCCCGTATCCTTCTTCCATGTTTTCCGTCAAAGGGAATTAGATTATTTCGGCTCTGTGTGATCTACTGGGATACTACTATGATCAATGGGTGGATGAGCCCATCCTAGGCTTTATGTCCATATTCTCCAACGACGAACAACCAACCACGCAGTTCGACTATAACACATTCCTGGCCAATAACATCCATGAGAAGTTCGTAAATTTCGACACCGAAGGCATGTTCAGGTATTCATCCATTCTGGCTTGCATGTTCCTCTATTTCCAAGCCGACAGGTTCAACTTCTCCATGCAGAAGATGGACGCCAATGGGAAGCCTCAGCCAGTCACAGCGTGGACTTCTCTCCTGAAGCAAAATTTTGCCGAATACGACTTCACGGCATTTATTGATCAGTTTTACCACCCTGTGGTAAGTATGTTGAGTGGCATGCCTGAGCCACGGATAAATGACGAAGTCCGGAGAGTTCTACACCTCTCGAAAAATGCGAAGACAGGGGACTGGTACTTGTATCAGAAACACTCTGAAATCTAAGTTTTTGGGTGCGAGCTAGCACCGTACAAGCTCCCGAGATACATACCGGTAAGGATTTTTGCACTGGAATACATTAGACAAATTATGAATTCTGATGATATTCACTTTGTTTCTCTTAAAAAGAAGCAACAGTTACGGATTAAAGGGCAGATAGACTCTTTTATCTACAATAGTAGGGACGCAGGTGATGAAGCAGACAAACTGTTGAGGGAAATGAAATTCGTGACAAGTTTTACCTGGCATTATAATCCCTATGGAATCATTTCTGAGATGAGGGTCAAGAATAAGAATGCTCCATATGTGCATGAGCCCTGGCCTGAAATCGAGAGATTTTCTAGTCAAACAGAATGGGAGCCTGATACGTTGGTGGATGTGGAACCAACTGTCGGGATGGAAGGGCAGGTACCCTCAACAAGTGCACCACCCGTGGCCACACCTCAGAATGCCAAGGAAAAGAGGCCACGGCAAGAATCATCTTCCCCGGTAACGGAGCTGTCATCGGAGGAATTCAAATTGCATGCCAAAAAGCCGAGGACAGTCCCAGCGGCCGACACGACAGTGGAGCAAGAGATCCTGCCCACCACAGTGACTACTTCAGGGGCTAAACAACTTAGTTTTCCTTTCGTCTCCAGTCAGCATAAGGAAGGGACCAAGGAGTTAAAGTCCTCGGATTCTCCATTGGATACTCCAACAAGCAAGCCTGGGCCCAAGTTGGGCATTTTTGAAAAATATGACACGATCAAAAAGAAGAACCAGTCGCTCACCAACATCACTTATGCACAGTTCCAGAAGCAGTCATCCACGGCCCAGCATAGACTTCTTTCAGCATTTTATACAGAGAAGGGTATGATGCATATGGCATTCCTCCAAGCACAAGTGCCTGATCCAAAGGTTATATCTGATTACAGGAGGTCCATATTTGAGTTTCAAGCAAAAGACGTGCATCCGACAAATCAGATGGATCTGCATAAGAAAACTGGGGAAATGATTTCCCACACTTTAGCCCGCATTGCAACTTTTGCGTCAAAGTGTCGGATAGCTTTGAGCAATGCCCAGACCCAACTGAAGCTAGAGAAAATGTCCTCCTTCACTAAGGACAACAGGATAAAGACGTTGGAGGAACTGGTCCTCAAGATCTGTTACGACACGGCGAACGTCAAAGCTNAGGAGATGATCAAAAAGAAAAATGCGGACATAACCACTTTGAGAAAACAGCTGAAGCTCCCTCCAACAGAGGACCCACAGACGAAAGAAATAGCTGAAAGGGAAGGCGAAAAGGATGAAATGCTGAAATTACTCCTGGAGCAGAATGCGCAATTAAAGGAGATGGAAGCAGAGATGGAGAGACTGCTCAAGGAGAAAGAGTAGAAAAATCCAATGGAAGGCATTCCATTGAGTGCTATCCCAATTGCAACACCAACGGTGACAGTCATTCCATCTGCAACAGCAGTTCCCCTTCTAGAAGGGGCTACAGACCTGGCCAAGTCTATGGAAAGAATGAACCTGCAAGAGTCAGAAATCAGCAGGCTTAAGAAAGAATTGGAGAATCTCC